>JAFEMH010005611.1:0-156367 GCA_022495995.1 Adenophora triphylla var. japonica | reverse complement strand
GGTAACTCCATTTTCGCCGCTTATGCTTCTCCCCTCCATCACCGAGCGTCGAATCAAGCTCTAGTCAACATCGTCTCTTTCTCCTTGGGTTGTAGATCTCCGACTTTGGTTCAATATTTTTATTTGAATCTTTTGTGATTTTTAACATTTTCGGTTGTAATATTTTTTTTTTGATAATTTTTTAATTTATTCGTACTTGAAAATATTGTGTAAATTTTTTAATCTATAGAGGTTATGTGTTAATTTTCTTGATGGAATTTGGTTTATTTTTTCTCAATTGAAATTTGATTTAATTTTCTTGGTTGAAATTTGTTTCTTTGGACTTTGTTCATTATATTGGTGTGATGGTCATGACAGATGTGATTTGTTAAGTGATCAAAGTTGAAATGAAAGGATATCTAAGGACCGATTTGAGTATAAAAGAAGTTTAGGGGAGTAAAGTGTAACTGTGATATATCAATGACTAATTTAAGATTAATAAAAGTTAAGGGACTGATTTAAGAATAAGAAAAATTAAGGGACTGATTTAAATTGATTGACATTATAATTTGTTTTTAAATATATATATAATTTTTTAAATATAGAATGCAAATTTAACGACAGAAATATCCGTCGGGAAAGCCGTCAATAATTTGACATTTAAAAAAAGTTGAATTTTTAATAAATATAGTGACGGATAATTCGTCACTAATCCGTCGCTAAAATGGTTAAAAATAAAACGACCATTTACATAGAGACAGAAAATCCGTCGCAATAAGCTTTGAATTGGTCGATTATTTTACGAAATTGCTAACAGATTTTAAAACAACAGCGACAGAAATATCCGTCGGTAATCGAATGGAAAAACGTCGGTATTCCGTCGAAAGATTTTATTGACGCACATTTTAACAACGGAATTTTTCGTCACTAATTCATCGCTAATTTGATTTAGCGACGGATTTTGTGTATTTACCGACGGAAAAATCCGTCGGTATCTGCATGTTTTCTTGTAGTGTAATTTTAATTTATAATATTTATTGTAATATTAAAGAATAATCAATAACACAAGATTTACCTGTTTTACAACAACAACAATGGGCTACGTTTTAATTAAGAAACTCGCAAAGGACTCACCACTCATCCAAACGTACGATATTAAAAGAATGTACATTCTTGAATACACATGCAAACAATATACAAATCACTTATGATTGTATATATTTCTAACAAGCTTTCTCTCCTAAGGGAGCCATGATTGTATATTTTGCTAAGGGATCCCTCTCGCTACCACCAAGGCACATACAAAGTGATAATCGTCGTACCATTTATATAGGAAAATATAAATCCTATCCTAATACAATTAGGAATAGCGTTTTGTCCTCAATCCATAACGACTCACAATTCCTCTCGTACATGCAGTAGAAAATAAAATCATCCACGTGATTTTGAAAATCCAATTGAAATTTGAATTTGAGATTAAAAAAATCCCCAACATAAAGAGGAGTAGCAGAAGAAGCAATCAAACCAACATGGATTGGTGGTTGGTGGCTCATACCATAATAATATGTATCGCTTACAGTGTGTGTGTAGAAAAGGATTTAAACACCCGAAATCATCCTAAGAGTTTTAAAATCGTAGAATAACCGATTCCATGATAGAATGAGAAGAAGGAGGCGTGAGAAATTATTCTGCTATGTTATTGATCAACCAATCAGTCATACAATATATACATCAGACCTAGTTATGATATACTAGGTAACTCTCTAACTATAGACTCTTTATACTAGCCTATAACTAAGGACTCGGATAGTTACAAATCATAATCGAAAAATAACTACTACTATCCTAGAATACATTCATATATATCCCGATATACACCCTTCCGTATATCACATTTAATACCCCCCCCTCTCAAGCTAGGCGTTTGTAGGGAAGATGTAGCTTGACTGATAGTGCTTGAAATAGGGGTTTATACAAGTCCTTCATGAATATATCGACAATTATGTCATGAGTAGGGACATAGTGTAACTTTAGGAAACCACGAGTGACCAACTCACGAATAAAGTGATAGTCAATCTCAATCTGTCGAGTGCGTTCATGGAAGATAATATTGCGAGCCATATGAAGTGTAGAGAGATTGTGAAAGAAAAGTATGAAGGAGTAAAAGAAAGTCTGAGTTCACGAAAAAGATAGGAAAACCACTAAAGTTTTGCAATCGTGGTAGCAAGGAAATGGTACTGAGCTTCACTATTGGAGCAGGAAGTAGTAGTTTGTTTCTTGGCAGTCCAGGAAACAAGGTTAAGACTAATAAAGTTGCATGCACCAGTAGTGGATCGATAATCATTAGGATCCGCTGCTCAGCATGAGAGTAAGCACTGATGGAGAGGGATGGTGATCGATGGAAGGTTATGCCAAATGGGTTATCCCTTTGATGCATGAATTGACATACCCAATTAATCGAGAAGGCATTGTCAGGTCGAGTCAAGGTGAGATATTAAAGGCCCCCAACAAGGCTCATGTAAGTAGTAGGGACATGTAAGGGATCTCCATCCTGACTAGAGTGCCGAGTACAAGGTAGATAATGAGAAGATAGATATTTGCAAATTGACATGTTGAACCGAGCAAGGAGGTCGAGAGCATATTGAGATTGACCAAGATGTAAAATATCACTAGTATGTGTTTCTTCGAGTCCCAATAAGAAACTCAAATCACCGAGGCGACTATCGAATGTGTCATAGATGGCATCAATAACCGGCAAAACGATGGTAGCGGAGGAAGAAATAATGAGGAGTCAGAGCGGCTCTTGAAGAAGCCATGATAAAGAAGAAGAAAGTCGTGTAAGCATTGAAACCAGGCATGATGAGACTGCTTCAAACCATAGATTACCTTATGAAGCTTACAGACATGAGAAGGAGAGGTTGTACTAATAAACCCGGGTCTTTGTTTCATATAGTCCTCATGTAAAATTCCATTAAGAAATGCATTGCGAACATCAAAAGTATTGATGTCCCAAAGCCTAGAGTGAGCCACATTGAGAATGGTTTGAACACATGGTGTAGACACTCCATTTTGAATGTCTCATTTATAGACCATCTTGATTATACATGATTACTTTACACCAATAATGTAATCTTGTATAGTCAAGGCCTGCTTGTTGCATCAACCCCTGGTGTAGACACCCCATTTTTAACTCATTGTATATGATTACACTACTCTTTATCTTGCCTTTTTATTTTGATGAAGATACATTAATTTCGTCATGTTTCGTTAGATTTACAACTTAATTAATTTTGGACTTAACTAATGAAATAACTGGAGATAAAAAAAGTCAAACTGTGATGCTTGTTTCGTACGATACTACCTCCTTAGAATGTGGATTTGATTTCTTCCTTTTCCTTATTGATCTCTCTCTTGATCCCTACATCTCTATTCCAGGATTTAGCTAGATTTGGGCCTTTCTAGAACCTTCCTCATTGATGTTTTACCTTATCAAACCTCTCCAAAGCATGACTTTGATTCCTTCCATGATCATGACTCATATTCTTGATCAGAAAGTCACCCTTCGAGTATAAATACAAGGTAGTCTCCCTTGGTTTTTCTCTAGACACTCTATACTCATTTTTGCTACATTATCTCCTAGAATGAATACACAAAACACTCAAAATCTCTCTCTAAATTCTTTCATTAATTCCATTGAAGCTGGATCTCAAGCCTTTGAAAAAGCGAAAATTGCTCAAATCATAAGGTTAACTTCCTACGTCTTCATATTATATTCTCATCTCCTATAATTGATCTTCAGAGTAGTGTAATTCCATCATAAAGATTAGTCTAGTGTCACTTCAATTAATGAAGTTGATTTCGAAGCATATAATCCGACATTCCAACAAATTAATTAAATTAACTTATATTTACTTATATATTTTCTATTGAATTGATCGATAATACCTAACAAAGACTAATCCTAAGGTTAGGTAGAATTTGTACTCCTTGACCTTCCAATTCCATAACTTAACCCCCGAACCCTCGAATCTCATGAAAATCATTAAAATGTTTTTCTTATTGTTATTAAGTGGCGACTCGTGCATTGAAAAACTTACCATACTGACAGTGGCGACTCAGATGGGGACTAAAATTAAAGAAGTTTAGGCTTGCATGTACTAGGTGTTATAAATCTTTTCTTAATTCTGTAAATTATGTAAAAATATTACTCTCTGATTAGGTTGTCTCATGCGAGACTACTTTGTCGTACGAGACAAGCCTTCTAGTTTCTGTCTAAAAGTGGAGTTCATACCTCGGTTTTGGTTTTGACACGTAAGGGGGATCCCAAATTTTGTATTTCCAAAGTTTATTTATCTTAGGTCCTTTCTAACGATGAGGGACTCGATATTTATCATTATAAGTCTTGTGCTAACTCAATTTTGCATGATTATTATGGTTAATAATAGAAAACCTACTCTCTGATGAGATTGTCTCGTACGAGACTCACTTTTCTCATACAAGACAAGCCTTCCGTTCCTTGTTTTGGGTTTCTTTTTCAAAAAAGGGAGTTCACAACTCAGTTTAAGACACGTAAGGGGATCCCAAATTCTGTATTTGTTGAGTTTCTTCACCTTATGACCTTCCTAACAATGAGAGACTCGAATCCTATCATTATACATCTCGTGCTAACTATATTTTGCAAGATTATAATGAATGATTGTATGATTGAATGTTTGAGATTGGATTTTTAATTTACCGGTCATTGGTTGTCTCGGGCTTTGTAATAATTAATGAATTCTCCTTTCTCTCTCTCTCTTTATGTGTGAACTATGTTGGTCTGAATCTTCCTTTCAAAAGGGGGAAACGTAGGTAACCACTTGTCCCGGCCATCATCTATTTTTCTTTTAATAAAAATTATTTATCACCTAGATACGATTCTCAGGCATGTGCACTTATGATTAACTGTTGCATTACACTACATAACCCTTATTTAACCGGGGGACCCACACTGAGGACGGATTTCAGTCATCTTTATCTCTGGTCTCTCCAAAGTTGGTGCACCCCACTCTAGTCGCTCATATATGAATGTTACACTGCGGGGAGATTGAGCTATAATCCTGCATCAACCACATATCATGTAGATACTTTTCTAGGACACTCCTTCACCAGTCGGTTTGATCTTGGAGTCTTTGTAACCCTTTGTCAAGATCATGTTTTTGCAATAAACCATGGGAAGGAAGTCCTTTCATATTTGTCCATTTGGAATGTCCCTATGGTTGTCCCTTCAAATTTGTCCATACGGTTTGTCCATAAGAAAGAAAAATCCTTACCAAATTTATTGCACAACCATAGGGACATTCCGAAGTGACAAATTCGAAAGGACAACTATCATCTCCCTTTCTCCTTGAAAAAAAAAGAAAATAATTTTTTTAGATTAGGTCAATTTCCTAGTATGTACTCAAAAGTCTTTCTGTATTTCTAGTCCATCTCTCCCTCTCTCTAGTTTGTGTCTAGTAAACTATCTTGTCTATTTTGGATTTCGTTATCAATAAAAATAGTTGTTAGTTCTTATACATGATTCCAAGTTCTACTTCTTGAATATCATTAAAATTTCATGCAATTCTAAAAATGATAAGTTGGCTCAAACAAAACATGATAAACATACAAAGCTAATGATGAAATCATTACGGAACAATGGACCCACAAATAATGAACATCACAAAAACAAATTCAAAACTTTGGGAAGGATAATAGAAATGTCTAAACAAGTTTGAGAATGAAATTTATCATTAGATGGCATAGGGGCTAGATAACATCCCTTAACACGCTCGTGATGAAAGTCAAATAACAACAAATGAAGAAAGCCAAAAGTGTTGCTGTCAACATTTTCCCAAGAAGAGTGGGGCTACGCGACTCAAGCTTTAAGATGGCAAAAAAGGAAAAAAAGAAACTCTCAATCTTTCAACCCACAAAGAAAGAGCTTAACCAATTACAACGAAGACAAGGAAGATCCCTCAACATCATCTCCTCTTAGATAAAATATCAATAACAATGCACACAAAGGAGACTTTTAGCATCAAGACCATCTCCATCAACAAAACATCATCCATATATATCATCCATGAAGAAAACTAGTTTAGCCCACTACTAGAAACTGGGCAATTATCGACGGAAAAATCCGTCGGTAAAGCTTCAAATCAGTCGGCAATAATTGTTTACTGACGGTCGTGTTCCTTCGGAATCTATCGGTAATAACTCGTTGGTAATACCGACGGAAATTTCCGTCGGTATTACCGATGGACCGTCCGTCGGTAAAACCCAAATAACCGTCGGCAATGGTCAAATCTGCCGGCCTATGACCGACGTATTCGCCGGAGGGTTACCGACGGATATTCCGTCGGTAAAAGTTCAGTTTTACCACTAACCAGTCTGACGGTAATAATATTATCAGTTTTTAAAGGAATTTACCGACGGAATGGTCCGTAGGTAAATTGTTCAGAATTGAAAAAAAAATACTGCATTTAAAAATCCACTGCAACCTGCTCAAAAAATACCAAAATTGGCATCAGTTTAAAACATACACCAAAAACATGAAAAAACAAGTTCAACATTCACCAAATTATCAAAAAACAACATAAAAATTACTTAAGTTTGATTACAAATCGATAATACTATGATGAGAATCAAAGCAATAATAATTCCCAGAACTATCAGCTTTATCTTCATGTTCTGGAACCACATTTTCCTCCTCATCTTGGTCCCTTGTGTCCTAAAGTCTTGTGCCTGCAAGATGCCGCCAAGAACACACGTCAAATAATTAAAAGAGAGAAATTAAGGAGTACAAACAATTGTATGCTTGTAACTGAATCACAGTGAACTGAACAAAATTTAAAAGGACATCTTGAGATAAATCTCTTCAAATCTGCTTATTAACTTAAAGTGAATAAGGAAATAACAAAGAAAAGGGGGAGTGAGATTACTTGGTGACACACCATAGATCAAACAAACATATTCCAAATCATCAATTAAGTGGTACACCAACCAATCCACAATAAGGAACAAGTAAAAGTACCTAAACAAGGAACTTCTAACTGTTAGAATCAAATGAAGAGACAAGAGCCAAATGAAAGAACTGGAAAAGAGCAACCAGTACTCCAAATGGAGGATCTAAACGACGAAAGAAGTGACAATATCAGTCCCAAAAAACAAAGGTAGCATCCAAGCAGAGTTATTCAAATGGGTTACATAAAACCACAAAAAATTACAATACTGATTGTTGTGCTTGTACTATAAATCTGCAGCTAATTCAACCAAGTAATAGGAATTAGGCCTAGCAAAATTTCAGAGAGAAAAAGTTCTATCAATCCAATTTGTTTGAAAGGAGAAAAAAAAAGAGGTTCTATCTTTAACAAAATAATAACAGTATACTTGTTCAAAGCTAGTTATGCTCAAAAGCATTTTCTATCATAAAAACTAAAAAACTTTGCAAATATATCAGGAAAAGCTACATTCTTCGCCATTAGCTCCAAGAAGGTTACAATAAACAGTTCACATTAAAATATATGGTAGTTTACCTTGAACTCTATTGACTTGGTCCATCCTAGATGCTTCTGATTCCAAAATAACTAAACTCTTCTTACCATCTGCAATGTTAATGTGTGCTTGTCTCTCTCCTGTTGAATGAAATAACACAAACTTCAGAATATATTAACAAAAACAATATATTACTCCCTCTGTCCAAGAATAAATGTACACTTTTTTTATATTTGTACGAAGAAACATTGAGCAATAATTTTAGGTTAATTTAATTATCCTAATGAAAATTTTAAAATTGTTATTGATAGAATTTATATTGGTGTATCAACAACAAGTTTTATATTTTTATTGGGATAATTAAATTAACCTAAAATTATTGCTCAAGTTCCTTCGTACTAACATGAAAATAAGTGCAAAATTTATTTTGGGACACATGGAGTATATTAACTAAATTCTCATAGGAGCTATGACTTCCATATGCAGTGATCTAAGTGCTTCATGAAAAAACATGAACGAAACAAGATAATAAAACTTAGACAAGTAACTTACACTGTCTGTAATAACGTCAAGGTACTGAGTTGAGGAAGAGGTCCATTATTATTTCCACGCCAGCTGTTAAGAACACAAAACATTTGATCAGCATAACTTAATCCTGTTGTCATTCAATAGAAGAAGTAACTATTCACTTACATATCAGTCAGTGCGGTCAAATTAGCAATGCTGGGAGAGAGTAATCCTGAAAGGCCCATACCTGTAAGGTTTCTGTAGAAAAGTAGTAGAGAAAACGGTAAATTTCCAATTAAATTGGTCTAATGTCATCAATGGTAAATTGATTGCCATAGATTGGCATTAGCAGAATGGTTGAATCAACGAATTAGATGACATTTTTTATATAACTATTATTTCACACACAATGAAATGACACGTGTCCGTGGTCCTTCTATCGAGCAAGTAACTCCAGTCCATGAGTACTGGCGGGGTAAACATGGATCGCCACTCCAATCAAATGGAGGATTCTGAAAACTATTATTCAAGTTCTCTAAGCCAATCGCTGAAATAAGAAACACGAAGTATTATTTCACTGGTTAGTTCATAAGTGAATAAAAGAATTAAATTCAATGGGCTGTTTAATACCAAAGAAGAATAAAGAAACCCTCAACTGTTTAAGGAAATTATCAGCTACTTCACTACTTTACCAAGCCTTCACAATCCCAATCCAAATTGATCCATTGAGTGGAAAAAATCATCAAGCTAAACAGAACTTTTTCAAAATAACTTGATCACGTTTTTTTATTTGGGTGCAATACATACTTAAAAAGGCCAACTATGTTATCCTACTATTGAGAAGGATGGAGATAGTTCAGAAGCAAGTTTTTAATGTTTGAGCAAAAAAAGAATAGGGCTCATGAACATACCGTCTCATGTGTGTGTTCTTCCTCCAAAGATCATGACATCAAAAATTTCTCCAGCATTGATTGACGGGACGAAACTCGACCCAAGAGCAGGACTTAAAGTAATGTTAGTAAGGCCAGCAAGAGGACAGTGGTTGGCAAATACAACAACACCAGATGGAACAACATTTAGATCACGGATATATAATACGTCGTTTAGGCTTATGTTGAACACTCTTGAAACCCCTGAAGGCGAACCATGATCTTATGCAAAGTACAAAGCAATGTAGTATGTTGTATTTGGCAAAGATAATGGAGGTCACTGAAGCTCCAGAGGTCCTGGCTGGCTGGCTGCCAACTGTGTCTCAAATACCTTCAAAGGGGGGAGATTCCAGAAACTTGAAAGGGCCACATTCTGCCCACTTGTTGCCGTAGGGTTGTTTTCTCCAAATGGTGCCTAATAACGATCAAATTGATCAACGGGATAACTAGTGATTCAAACGTGGTAAGTCAGTGAAATGAAAAAATCAAATTTGCATTCAATGCCTTATAATCACTATTCTTGAAATAATGAAATCGTATATTCGTATCTCAAAACATTTAAGTGGGACAATTATTGATGCTTCAAATATAATAATACTGTAATAAGCAGATTACGTAACAACCCATGATACAGAAGCCCAACAACAGTAAGTTCAATTGTTCAAAGAGATGCAGCCTAGTTAAAGAGAAAAAGAAAAAAAAAAAACCGCAGCAGCTACAGAGCAGCCTAAATGAAATCTCACCACAATCTTTTCGTTCAGAGTGTCTTTATTTCAAAGGTCTTGTCCAGTGTAATTTTACCAAGTTCACTCCTCATTGTAGTCTGTGCAAGCTGAATAACTGCATAAATTGGATTCTCCACACCATACGAAGCCAACTTAGGATCAACAATCTGTCATCATAAAACCATTTCCAAACACAAACATCAGCCACAACATCAACACACATTCAAAACACAAAAGTCAACAACCAAAATACACATAATACCTTCACATACAGAACCCCATCTATCAGGATGCTAACATTGTCCTTAGTAATAGCAGACTGATCTGGAATCGGGATCACCTCTTCCTTAAGGGAATGGACATAGGCAATCCGGTCCACAAATGGAACCAGAATATGAATCCATGGCTCAAGGGTCTTCTCATATTTTCCAAAGCGCTCTATCACATATGCTTTCTTCTCTGGAACTATACGAATGCCCCAATTCACAAGAGGCGGCATCTCATACCTAGAATTTAATTGAAAAATATTTAATAATAATTGGGGAAAGTAGAATCAAACAATTATACAGTATTTCAATACAGTCTATTGCATCGGCTAGATTCAAATTTGCACACACACACACACACATATCACTGTACTGCCACCAATTTCTACCATTTTGACCTAAATCAAAGAAATTTCTATTTTCGATTTTCCAATTCCCTAACAGTATAGGATGTTCAAATAGCAGAAAAACAAAATTATTCACCTGAAATCTTGGAACCTTGTTTCTTCATTATTGAATCATCTTTGGATTTGTCTTTCTTCATTATCGAATGGGCCAACCCAACGGAGCAGGGGAAGAACAACATTCCTTAGCACCCACCTTGGACTCATCGGACGACGTATCGGAGGTCGATCTGCTGGAAATGCAGTGGTAGGCGACCTGTTTAGAACGAGAGGAAAAACTAGGGTTCGAAATAAGAAAGTAAGGGCTGAGATGGGGTATATATATGTCAACGCTTGTGCATTTCGAATGGGCCAACCCAACGGAGCAGGGGAAGAACAACATTCCTTAGCACCCACCTTGGACTCATCGGACGACGTATCGGAGCTCGATCTGCTGGAAAAGCAGTGGTAGGCGGCTTGTTCAGAACGAGAGGAAAAACTAGGGTTCGAAATAAAAAAGCAAGGGCTGAGATGGGGTATATATATGTCAATGCACTGATGGAAATTTCCGTCCGTATGTATTAATGGTCCGTCTGCATTACCGACGGACGCCGTCGGTAATTTTTTCGTCGCTAATCAGCCTGTTTCTAGTAGTGGCCTTAGATCTCACTGATTATTGGCCTTCTTTTTAAAACTCGTCAAGACATTTCTAGATTATTCACTTGCAAAACAATCAAAACAAGCATCAAATATAAAAATGCATGGGTCCATTAAAGGTAGAACAACTTTCTTCAATATTGGAGTCATGAACATTCCTTATAGAGTCTAGAGGTTTCCTCTTCTCCACTCTTTCCATAAAAATCCAAGCATCAAAACTGGGGCTTTCCATCATTTCCCCCCAACTAACATTCAATCAAGTCATATGAAATCTTCAAGCAAGCAAGTCAACACTAGGGGCTACCACTACAAGGAAAAATCGTTTTAGGGACGAAAAATTCTGTAGCTAAAAAGAAGATTCTGTCTCTAAATCATGTTTAGAGACAGATTTGTTCCGTGGCTAATCCGTGGGTGCAGGTTGGTCGCTAAATTGGGCGTCGCTGTTTTGTAGCTTTTTTAGAGACAGATATGTCTGTCTCTAAATTAGAGACAGATATGTACGTATCTAAATTAGAGACATATATGTACGTCTCTAATTTAGAGACAGATATGTCCGTCTCTAAATTAGAGACATATATGTACGTCTCTAAATTAGAGATAGATATGTACGTCTCCGATTTAGAGACAGATATATACGTCTCCGATTTAGAGACATACATATGTACGTCTCCAATTTAGAGACAGATAAGTACGTCTCTAAATTTGAGACAAATATACGTGCATCTCTAATTTAGAGACAAATATTAACATTTCTGTCTCCAAATTAGAGGCACATTTTTTTAATTCTAATTTGGATACAAGATTGCTAATCTTCGTTTAGAGACAACAAATGATAACTAACACAACTTGAAACAAAATATTAACATGCATAAAGTTACTTGTTTTACTAAATACAAGAACACATCATATAGTAGTTTGCTAAAAACAGACATGGAAGTAGCTAGGTACTGACAAAAAGAAAGTTTAAGTCATAATGTTGTACCAGACCAAAATATAAAACTAGAAGAATTTAAGAATCAAGTTTTGACTTCATAAATTCCTCCATTGCATTCAATCTTTCTAGCATTTCCTCATAACCTTTACGCCTCTTCTTTAGCACGATTAGCCTCTTTTGTAGCTCGATGAGCCTCTTATGCAGCACGGTGAGCCTCATCAATCATCCTTTGAGCCTCTGGACTTAAAAATGGAGCAACCTTGCTAGACACACCGGAAGGTGAAGACCCTGTTATAGTAAAAAAGGTCCTTGCTGTTCCAACGCCCAAACATTGCTTTTTTTCACACCCCCAACACTCTCAATCCACTTATTGCCTTCAAATGGAATGCTGGTGACATCTACCACAACAACTCCTTCTACTCTTTCACCTTCTTCACTCACAGGTTGAACATCAACTTTATATTGCTCCTAAAACCATTAAATATTTCATACTAACTATAAAAAAAGGCTGGAGTGAAAAAATATTTGACTAAAACAATAATTAAACTTACAAGAGCTTCCGTGAGTTGTTTGTTGGCAAAAATCGGATTTCCATTCTCATCCTTTTGAAGAAATCCACCGCGAGACTATTTTCCATTATATTAGATGATCTCTTCTAGAACATGTATATCCTCACCGGGTCTTTTTTGCTTCTAAATAGTCAAACACAAATGTGATGAAACTAATTATTAAGTCATTAGTATTTGAAGTCAGCACACTACAAAGAGGGGGGGGGGGAACTGCTCTTGCTGGACAAAGAGAAAAAAAAAGGAAGCTATTTTGGTTTCTTATTACAAAAACCACTCATGCTAAAATGCAAGTATATCTACTTCTTTTCTATTCACTTCATAAATGCATCTACCAGGATGTAAAATCATTACAAGCAGCAGAAATAATCATTAATTAACATGAATGAATTATATCAAGGTACTATTTGCATGATGAAGTTCACCTAGCAATGATATCTATACCAATAAAATATGTTTATATGTGCAATTGCTCTCCTTATCTGTGCAATTGCTCTCCTTAAAAAATAACCATATAATCCAAAACAGATTTTTGTTAAGCCAGCCACCACAAAGAAAATTGTTCTGGATTTACAGTCCATAGCAATCTACTGCAATAATACACTTAAATCTCAAATCAACCATAAAGAATATTTTTAAAATAGAAGAGAAGAGTTGAAAACAACAATTACCACATAGACAACACAAAACAATAAGATTCAATAATAAGAGGATTTCCCCACCTTTGCCTGCCAATCTGAAGATACTGTAAAGACAAAATAATGACGAGAAAGCTAAAAGTACGGACAAGAAGAGGCAAATTTGGCACGAAACTGATTAATGGCACATATAAACAATTTAAGCATCTTCAAACAACAGAGGCTGCGTTGAATAAATTTGCAGGCACCAAAAGAGAACTTTATCTTATGATTACAAGGGAAGTTGTTTAGTATCAAGATACACCAATAACAGTAGGAAGAGAAGGTGTCGTGGGAAGAACGAAGTCCCATATAGTCAAACTTAGCTTCAAATGTATGGAAAGATTCCCATCTTCTAATGATTATTTTCCAATAATACTAATAGACATCAATCCTGGACCCAAAAAATAAATTCAGATTCCTTTAAACGCCATTCCCTCATTTAAGACTGTTAGGACCTAACTTTGATCAATGTCTTAGTTAGTTGGTTTTGATAAAGGAATATATATATAGAACAGGGTTTATATCAAAAGATGAAGACTGTCAGTCATGATCCTTCACTCTGACAGCTAAGTCCATGACTGACCAAATCAACTTCATTTCTCAGTTTATCTGACAGCTGTGTGTTTGATAGTTATGATTCTGTCTTATACAGTGATTACAATCAATCAAAAACATGAATCATATTCACTCTCTAAGTCATCAAGATCATCAAGTGCATCTCAGTCCTTATTAGAGATCATCTCTGATAGCTAAGCCTTGCTATGATCTGACAGCTATGACTTCATTCCCTCAGACAGTCATCACTCTGTCTCACACTCTGTTACCACAATCTCAACCAAGATGGAACCTGCATCTTCACAGCTATCAAGTTCACTATTGAATACCATTGAAGACCTTCTGGAAGCCTTTAGCTCAAGCCAGCTAATGAAGACCTGCAAGTGGACAAGTGGGGCAAAGACCAGTCAAGACTCATTAATGAAGCTGCAACAGACATATTCCAACGGCTACATTGAAGGCTATAAATAGAAGAGTTCATCCTCTGCACAAACTACTCTTGAAAAATACTCTTTTTCACAGTCCAAAACCTTTCCCTTGCACACACACACACCTCCTGTAATCCACACACACACTCACCAATCCCTATCCTTCAAACCCTGTTCCAAACCAAAACCTTCACCCCTAAACCTCTCCTTCAACAAAAACAACCCTAGTGTGTTATTCACAAATTCCAAATTCCTAAAGACTGTACTTTAGGTGTAGAATTAGATTGTAAACACTCAAGACTGTACTTTGAGTGTATTATTTGTTTTGTAAAATCTTGAGACTGTACTTCAAGTTGTAAAAACACTTAAGACTGTACTTTAAGTGTATCCCTAGTTGACTGTACTAATTAGGAAGAGGAAGTTCAAGGAACTTACCTTATCAATCATTTGTAATTCTTGTTGATTAAGATTATAATAAAATTGATCTCACTTGTCAAGATTGACAGTGGGGGTGGATGTAAGAGGAGTGAACTCTGAACCACTTTAAATTCTCTGTGTTATTATCTTTCTGCAAACACATTCACACACTTGCTTTATTTCTTTGTGTTCATTGTCCTATCATTATTTCTAGCCTTATCTATTCCGCTGCACAAATCAACAAATATCTGACAGCTAAGTCAAAACCATAGTTGTCTGATCATTTGCATATCAAACAAGGGCCTTTCAATTGGTATCAGAGCTTGTCTTCACATTCAAAAGTCTAACAACTTGTGAAGGATCCTCTTCAAACCCACCATGCCTCAACCAAGGAGAAATAGTGAGAAAGACATCCCACACATTGATGACTGTGGATCTTTTGAGATCTATGCATCAAAAATAAAAACATATCTTGATGCAAACAGTATATGGAACTGGTATGTTCTAGAGAATGAAGTGTCCTACCCAACTCAAATAGATACTGATGGAGGACCTAGTAAGATTAAATCCCCAGAAACATGGTCTGAAGTTGAAAAGTAATTGATAAGTGCAAACTTGAAAGTCAAGAAAATTCTTCAAAAGAGTGTAAATGACTCACTAGCACAAGAAATTGCTAAGGAACCAAATGCCAGATAAGCATGGGCTCTCATTCAAACTAAGTTCACTAAACACTCCAGTGTCAGGACACAAAATTTGTATAACTTGCTTAGGCAATTAGACAACTTCAAGTTCTACCCTGGAGAAAAAGTGAGTGCTGCTCAACCAAGGTTTGAGAACCTTGTTAGATCTATTGCTGACCATGGAAAAACCTTTGAACAACAAGATCTCTGCCTCAAGATATATTCAAATCTTCATCAAGAATATGAAAAGGTAGCATTACCTATTAGAGAAGGATCTGAATGGAGCACAATGACAGTTGAACAGTATTTTGGAAAGCTTGAAGCTTATGAATTGGAAGGTATGATAAAGATTCAACCAGTCCCTACCATTTCACAAACTTTAGCTTTAACTGCTCAAGAAACTGTCTACAAACCAATCACTCACCAAGACATTGAGACCATTGTCAACAATGCCCTTCAAAAGATAAACATTAGCTCCAAACCTGTCAGCAAACAGATCTCCCAAGAAGACATTCCAAGTCTCATTTCCATGGCTGTCAGAATTGCCATGAAATTTCAAAAGAAATCTTTTGACAAAAAATACAATCCTTCCACATCTAATGCTCAACAAGACAGCTACAAGAAGACAATTGAGTGCTTCAACTGTGGAAAGCAAGGACAATACTCATCTGATTGTCCTGAACCAAGGAAACCTAGGGACAATCAGACAGCTAAGAAATTGACCTACTCAAAAGAGATCATTCACAGTTCCAGGTGCAATTGCTTCAATTGCTCCAAAAATAAAAATGACAAAAACAAGGAGCAAGTTATGATAGCTGATTCATCAAAATTCAGTGATGAAGAGTATGTGTCCAGTGATGATTCTGACAATGAAGGAGAAGAGGCCATGCTATGCCTTATAGCTGAAGATGAGGAAGAATCAGATAATGAAGAAGAATCAGACAATGAGGAAGAAATGGAAGCACTTGCTGCTGCAGATGAACTAAAAGAGGTACATGATTTTAACTCTTTAAATATTGATGGTTTCAAACAATTAGTTTGCACTCTTTTAATTCAAACCAAAAAACAAAAAACTACTTTGCTTCACTGGTCAATGAGAACCTTTCCCAATCCTCAACCATAGACACCCTCACAAAAACCAATTCTGAGCTTGAGAAAGCATGTCAAGGGCTAAGAGATCAATGCTTCATGCTTGAAAAACAAAACATGGATCTGACAGCTGAGGCTTCAAGTAATCATGAAAACTGTCAAAAACTCATAAATCTTGAAAAAGAAAATGATGCTCTTAAAAAGAAAATAGATTCATGGAACATGTCAAGCAAAGTATTATCCCTATTCACCTACACTCAAAGGCGTCCTAGTGACAAAACAGGGATTGGTGCTGATAATCCTACAGCAAAGATGTACACTCCTCCCACTGGTGAAAGGGCCATTGAAAAAATGGTGCTAGAAAGTCTAAGCTCTGGCAGCTATCAAGCTCAAACCTACCCTGTTCAAACCAAAGGAAAATCAAAGGAAATCTTGGGTGGTCCTAGTCAGTCAAAGGAAGGACCAAGTAAAATTCAAGGAAGCAAGTATATTTGGGTTCAAAAAGGGGCCAATATACAGGAAGAAGTCAAGCTGCAAAAATGTGCTAGTCACCAAGTCCCGTCAGATGCCAAGGGTTGAAGACAAACCAAGGCATGGCAGACAGCCAAGGCCTGACAGACAACCAAAATCTTCCAAACAACAAAGAACCCCAAGGCAACAAAGATTCTATAACAAACATAGATACACCAAACAACAAAAACCTCAATGGCAATACTCAAATGGAAGAAGCCATGCAAGTCAAAGTGACTCTCCCAGATCATCCTATTCAAATAACTTTCAGTTTCAACCCCAATATAGCAACCCAAACCACTACTTCAATCCATCTCAATCCACTGTCCTTACACCTTACATGATGCAAATCATGTCATATTACCACACCCTAAACCAGTTCTTCAAAAAGGGATCAATGAACAATGCTAGGGTTCCAAAGAAAAACTAATCCTTTGGACCCAAAAGAATAAAAAGGGTACCATAAATCCTACTTTTTGTTTTGCAGGTACCCAGGAAAGGTCTCTGGTATTTAGATAGTGGTTGTAGTAGACATATGACCTTCAATAAAGACTGGTTGCAACAATATACCCCTAAAAATGGTCCAAATGTAACCTTTGGTGACAATTCCCAAGCTAAGGTCAAAGGATCAGGAAATCTTATTACAAAAGATATCATTTTTACAAATGTGTCTTATGTAGAGGGTCTCAAACACAATTTGATTAGCATCAGTCAAATCTGTGATACGGGATATCATGTTGTTTGCACTAAGGATAAATGCACTGTTAAAGATAAAAGCAATAAAGTCATTCTAACTTGATCAAGAAAAGGAAATCTCTACTGCTTAAACTTAGAGATTGTGGAATTCTCAAATGCTCACTGCCTTCTGTCTTTCAATCAATCTGATATGTCATGGCTATGGCACAAAAGATTGGCTCACCTTAATCATAAAACCATCTCCAAGCTTGCAAATTCTAATCTAGTCAGAGGCCTACCAAAGATCCCATTCAAGAAGGATAAACTTTGCAAAGCATGCCAATGTGGGAAGCAAAAGAGATCTTCATTCAAACCCAAGACCAAGTTGGACACCTCAAGACTTATTGAACTACTTCATATGGATCTTTTTGGACCCATAAGAAATAGATCTTTAGGAGGAAAAAGATACTCCCTAGTTGTAGTTGATGATTACACAAGATTCACTTGGATCATTCTTCTTGAATCCAAAAGTGACACCCTTAGCTGTCTGATAAAACTGTTCAATAAAATTCAAAATCAAAAAGGGACATCCATCATCAAGATCAGATCTGACCATGGAAAGGAATTTGAGAACACAGGAGTAGAAGAATATTGTGATTCCAAAAGCATAGATCACAATTTTTCAGCCCCAAGAACTCCCCAACAAAATGGTGTTGCTGAAAGGAAGAACAGGACAATTTGTGAGGCAGCAAGAACAATGCTGTCAGAACACAATCTCCCAAAGTACTTTTGGGGTGAAGCTGTTACTACTGCTGTGTATGTTCAAAACAAAACTCTAATCAACAAATTCCATAAGAAGACTCCATATGAATTGTGGAATAACAAAGTCCCTACCATTTCCTACTTTCATAGTTTTGGAAGTAGATGCTTCATTCACAACAATGGCAAGAACAATTTGGACAAATTTGACTCCAAAAGTGATGAAGGAATATTTCTTGGATACTCTAACACAAGCAAAGCTTATAGAGTTTACAACAAAAGAAGACTTGTTGTGGAAGAATCAATTCATGTTGACTTTGATAAAAACAATGATCAAAGTGTAACTGAATTGTGTGATTTTGATGAAGGTTTGGGAAACCTAGATAATCTCCCTGAAGCATCTCCCATTCTTGATTCAACTGTTCTCAATCATGAACAAGATTCATCAAATCTTCCTACATGGTACCAAGAAATTCATCTGACAGTCATCCTGTGCCAGACAGCCATGAACCATCTCACTCTCATCATCAACCAATCCAGCCAATCAAGTCAACAGCAATCTCTTTCACTTCCAATCCAATTGATGAGGAAGAAAATATTCAAATAAATGGTCATCCCCTGACTGACCTTCCCCAAAATTCTTCCTCAGCTAACAGCTAACCCTTAGCTGACAGCCATCCCAATTCTTCATGTAATCCATCTTCTAGCCACCTTCCATCTCCATCCAATAATCCTCTTTCTCCTCCCAAAACCAATGATGAATCCACAATTACTCACATCATTCCACCCAATAAAGATCTTTACATCAGCCTTCAAATTGATAAAACCCCAGTTCCAGACAACATCCCTTTTCTCATGAGTGCATTCATATCCCAAGTGGAACTAAAGAAAATAAATGAAGCACTCCAAGATACTGACTGGATAGAAGCCATGGAAGAAGAACTAGAGCAGTTTGAAAGGAACAAAGTGTGGCAACTTGTTCCTAAACCAAGAAACCAAACTGTCATTGGAACAAGATGGGTTTTTAGAAATAAGATGAATGAAGAAGGTGTTGTAGTAAGAAACAAAGCTAGACTGGTTGCTCAAGGATATAGACAAGAAGAAGGTATTGACTATGATGAGACCTTTGCACCTGTTGCAAGACTTGAAGCTATAAGGCTATTCCTTGCCTATGCTTCATTCAAGAAGATGAAAGTATTTCAGATGGATGTCAAGAGTGCATTTCAAAATGGAGTCTTAAATGAAAAGGTGTTTGTATCTCAACACCCTGGATTTGAGCACCCAAAGTTTCCTGATCATGTATACAAACTGGACAAAGCATTGTATGGGCTTAAACAAGCACCAAGAGCTTGGTATGATACCCTATCTAGATATCTCCTTGGCAAAGGATTTACCAAGGGCCATATTGATAATACTTTGTTTATCAAAAAATATGGAGATGATCAGTTGCTAATCCAAGTCTATGTTGATGACATCATCTTTGGCTCATCAAATGAGAACTTGTGCACTGAATTTGGAGATATTATGAAGGACCAGTTTGAAATGAGCATGATTGGTGAGCTCACCTTCTTCTTAGGCCTTCAAGTCAAGCAAATGAAGGAAGGAATCTTCATTAACCAAGCTAAATACACAAGGGATATGATCAAGAAGCTTGACATGCAAACTGCTTCCCCTGCTAAAACTCCCTTGTCAACCACAACCAAACTCCATGCTGATCAAGATGGTCAAAGTGTAAATCCAACACTTTACAGAAGCTACATTGGATCTCTCCTTTATCTAACAGCTTCAAGACCTGACATTATGTTTAGTGTCTGTCTCTATGCTAGTTTTCAAGCTAATCCCAAGGAATCTCATCTCTCTGCTGTCAAGAGAATTTTGAGATATCTCAAAGGAACCCCTGATTATGGCTTGTGGTATCCCACTGAATCCCCATTCTCTCTAGTTGGATTCACCGACTCTGACTATGCTGGATGCAATCTAGATAGAAAATCCACAAGTGGTGGATGCCAGTTTATTGGATCAAGGATTATTTCATGGTCAAGCAAAAAGCAAACCTCAGTAGCCACCTCAACAGCTGAGGCTGAGTATATTGCTGCAGGCTTGTGTTGTTCTCAAATTCTCTATCTTAAAAGTCAACTTCAAGACTTTGGAATTGAATTATCTAACATTCCCATCTTCTGTGACAACTCAAGTACTATTGCCATGACAGAAAACCCTGTCCAACACTCAAAAACAAAGCATATTGAGGTCAGACATCACTTCATCAGAGACCATGTTGAAAAAGGGAATATCAACCTTGCAAAAGTTTGTACTGAGGACAATGTCTCTGATATTCTCACAAAAGCAATGGATGAAAAGAGGTTTGAGCTATTAAGAGCCATGCTTGGAATGATAAATATGCCAAAATAAAAGGTTGTTCTTCATAAATAAAAAAAAAGGGCTTACATACAGGGTAATGCTGTCACAATGATGCCTGACAGCTATTCCCCCATAAACATTCCTGATAGCCATCCTCTGATAGCTATCTATCCAAAAGTCATGAAAAACAAAAACAAAAGCAAAAACATACAACAAACCATGAAATCTCTCTCTCCCTCATCTGCATTCACTCAACAAAAACTTCCTTCAAACCATACAATCTTCAGAACCAGCTCTCCTCTTCAAATCTTCACCTTAGCTGTCAGACATTCTTAGGAAATGTCACAGTCTCTCCAGATCCTCCTCCAGCACTCATTCCTTCACACCTAGCCTCCTGAGATGATTGCAAGGTGTGATGATACCTTTGCAACCATACTGGGTGCCTCTCCAGGAAAGGATCAATTGAAGTGACTGAATATTGAAGAGAAGGACTTGCTCTTCTTGGCCACCATTCTTCTACTGCATCATATGGCTGAAGCAAACCCTCTATTGGAGTCACAAAGCTAAAATCTCCAGAAAAAGAACCATTCCCTGCAACTGCAAATGGTTGGCCAGCTCTTGACTCCTCTCTCTCCACAGTTGGAACTCTAGCAGGGCTAAAACAACCTATAACCTGGTTGAATAGGTATGATATTGTTGAAGAAGGAGATACATGCACTCCTGCAAAGTTATCACCTCTCCCCTCCAACAAACCAACCCCAAGAGAGAGTGAATCCCTGCTCACAGGAGTATACAGCTTCTCTGGCTCAACCTCCTTCTTGACAGCTAAGCTCCTCTCCATAGCTGTCTGAGCCCTGTCTTGCTTAACCAACTCCCCCAATGTGTAAACCCTCTCTACCTTACTTTTTCCCCTACTGGACTCTCCCTGATCAACCTTGATAGTCTTTCCAAAAAGCCTTATTCCCTCTCCTTCTCTACTATCAACTTTCTCCCTGACAGCTACCTCCTTCATATCAATGTCCTGATCTACTCTCACTCTCTTGTTCTTACCCTTATCACTCACTCTCTCTGAACTTTCAACTACATTGAAGGACTCTCTCTCTCTCTCCATTTCATTCCCCCTCAAATCATCCTCACAATTCTTCCCAAAAACCAACTGTTTTGCTGTTTGAGCCATCTTTTTGGGATTAAACATTGAGGTAAATCTACCCATTTGTGTTTATAAAACAATCTGAATGAGTTTCCTCTGAAATGGTCATTGTTTTATAGGCAAGTTTACCCATAGCTATCTCAGACAGCCATCATCATTCAACTTAGACTTAACTGTCAAAGTTTTTTTGACAGCTAGGTTAAAGCAACTTTCTTGGTGATTTGATCGTGTTAATTGCTCACAATTGTCACTTCCTTAGCCGTCTCTTCCCCTGCAAAGTTTCTTGAAAAAGAGAATGTTCTTCTTGTGTTTTGTGGGAATTAATGTTTCAACGTGGGAAAGGGTAAAAACCACTGTTCATATGAACAGTTACTAAACTTTGAAACCCCCAATGCCCATTAAAACCCACTTTCCACTCATTATTTGTCTCTCTCTCCTTTCGTAATCACCAAAATTCCTGTTTCATTAACCCTCAGTTTAAAATTCGTCTCTTTCCCTCTCTAATCCACCATCGTATTCCTTCAACCCTAATTCCTTTAACCATCAATGGCATACTCAAGAGCAATTTACCCAGATGCTCACAGTTATTTCATCAAACCTAGCTTCTATGAGTCTGAAGTTGGAATACTCATCAAAGAACTTCTTGAGGTCAATGAATTACTTAATTTTATGGGAGCCAGACCTCCAATTTATGAAGAACTGTGCAGAGAGATTTATTTGGTGGGAAGGAGAAACAAAGAAAACAATTCAATAACTGCCACCATAGACAATGTGGAGATAACCATTACTCAAGAAATGGTCAGCGAAGTCTATGGGATCCCAAACAAAGAAGATGCTGTGAAAAACATATGGGATAGAGGTTCAGAGAGATTAAAGGCTGTATATGAGAAATTTCTTGGTATTAAAGTCAATGACTTCAAGGCTGTACAGGACAAAGCAATGGTGAAGGACAAAGCTGACATTTTCAAATCAACTCTTATGGATGTGGTCAACAAAGCCATTGATGACAAGCAATCTTCATTTGATCAAATGGGATCAAATGAATGGAAGCAAATGCTAAGCTTGATGACCAAAGACACAAACTGGTGCATTGTTCTTCTCCACAACTTCCAGCTTGCAGTCTCAACCTCTACTCTCAAATTCAAGAAACAAGGTAGAAAGATGAATAACTTCAGATTGATGAGTGGAATTCTTGAAGCCCTAATTCCTAAGCTCAATCCTCTTCTACACAAGAAATGGCTGAAGACTGTGAAGCTGTCAGAGACAAAGTGTTTCAATGAAAGAACCTTTTCATTGAAACAAAAGAAAGGAGCTATAATGAGAGTTGGAGATGATGTAAGCACTAGTAGCTTTATTCAAGTTCAAGAAAAGTTACAAGAAGAAACAAGAAAGAAGATTGATCACTGGAAGGACTTGGTAGCATTGGCTACAAGTCACAGGATTAGAAAGAGGGGAGTGAAGTCCAATGTCAAGAAGACAGGGTTGTTGAAAAAGACTGTGGTATCTCCTGGCAATAAAGGCAAAAGCAAGGATGATCAGGTGGCTGACAGTGAAAGAACCCTGTCTGACAGCCATGGCAAGGATGATGAAGAAAGGGGCACAGTTGACAGTCATGGGGTTGACACCATGGGTCAAGATAATGCTGGTGATGCTAACATAGACCCTCAAGAGTTTCAGGTAGCTATTGCCTTATCCAAAACCCTGCACAAACGCAACCTCTGACAGCTATCCCCACCAGGCAGACAGTCACCAGATCCAAGGTACAATCCTCCTTATCCATTCCTTCTAAATCATTGCCAAAGAAAAGAAAACAAGAAAAGAAAGCACCCAAGGCCAAGAAAACCAAAATTACTACCCCTTCCCTTTCTCCAAAATCCACTACTGTCAGTCCAAGAGTGGACAAGTCATCCACACCTAGCTCAGGTCATCAGTCAGCCATAGAAGCTATCCTTAATCTCAAAGAACCATCAGAGAAGCAACCTTTAAGGGGGAACACTGTTGAAAATATCCCCTCTACCCAACCTCAACAGTTAGCCAAAATTCTGAGAGCAATTGATGCTATTGAGTTGGATAGGAACCCTGACACTGAAAAAGCTGCTCTCATATTTCTTGATGATTTTCTAAGTAAGGAAGAGTCAATAATGGCCCTAGATGAACTCAGGTCTAGGTTTATGAAGAAAAGGAGTGGACCAGGAGAGTCATCTAGCAATCCCAAGGTGACAGCTATGGATGTAGATATCCAAACCTTCCCTTCTATTCATGAGATTGAGCCTGTGAATGAACCTACCCCAAGTGTTGAAATTGATAGGGGGAATCTTGATAATACTACTGAGGTTATTCAAAGTCTCAAAAAGGTTGGAGTTGAAATAGATCCCAATCTTGTCTCAAAGGGAGAAACAATAATGAATGCATGCAAGGGACTTGTGTTTGATGGAACCCCAGAAAATGAGACAGCCCTTGTAGCTATTCTTGAGCAAAAGTTGGCCAAAAGAGAAGTCAGGGCAGCCTTAAACCTCCTAAAATCTCAATTTAGTTCCAATATCCTCAATCAAAGTCTTGGCCAATCCTCTGAGTCAATCCCAACTGTTTCAACCCATGCCTCTGCACCTTCCAAGCCAATTTCTCCAATCCCTGAAAATGAACCTTTTGAAGCCTCTCCTCCTCAGAGTCCAATCCTAGCTGGACAAGGTCAAGATATGTCTGACAGTGATCCCATCCTTGACAGTCCTGACAGCCATCCAAGTCATTCCATTCCTCCCACTCTAAATCAATCCTTTCTTCCCAAGAAAGAACCTTGGATGCTTAGCTGTGGCATTGATTTCTCTATTTCTTCCATCAAGGCAGCAAGGACAAGGTTGGCTCATGTAACTCATATCCTAGAAATTGCAAACCCCTTTACCTATCCAAAATCCTGGGAAATGTCAAGAAATGGTTTGATTGTGGTGGCAAGAAACCTTGCAGGATTAGTCTTCTTTGCCTATGAAGAGTGGAAAGTGTCAAGGACTTCATCAACTTCCAATTTTGTTCATCAAATCCCATCCTTTCCAAAATTCATCACTCCCAACACACTGCTTGATTGGGAAATCCTCTTCAGTCAACTTCTCTCTCCATCACTCAATTCATGCCTGTATATGCCAAAAGGTCTAGTCTTCACCTTGTGCATTGACCTTGCAAAATCATTTTTTCTTTCTCTGTTTGAACAAAAGTGTGCCCTTATGCTTTTGATAAGCAAAATGGTCAACATCTTTCCCCCAACCCTAAATCCAGGAATTGAGCCCTATCTTTCACCCTTCATCTCTGTTGATCCCATTCTCTTCAACTCACCCAATGAAAACTCTCACTTCATGAAACTGATCTCTATTCCTGAGATCAAAGAATTCAGGGAATCCATAGCTGTCAGCCAAAACAGAGCCAATAATGTCATTGATCTTTCCTCTGACTCTGACAGTGATGATGATGATGATGCTCCTTCAAGTCCAGATCAAGACTCTCCAATAATATTTCCATCTCCCACCTTTACCAACCCTCCTCAGCATTCCACTCAATCTTTCCCTGAAGCTCAAGTCTCAGTTCAATCACAACCAGATCCATCCATTCTGCTCAAGAAAGTCAAGAAAACAAGGAACAAGAAGAAGCATTTGTGGGGCACAATGAGAATCAGAAATGATCAGATGCCTCTTACAAGGGCTCAACTGAAATCAAAGGAAGATAAGTTCTTCAAGTATGATGAGAGGATGACATGGGAATGGAACAATGAGTTCTTCTACAGAGGAGTTGAACCAGAAATGAGAAGAGAACTAGAGGAAGAAAGAAATGAGCTCCTTTCAGCCAGACAAGAAAGAGAAGAGTTCTATGATCAACTGGCTGATGATTAAATTGTATTGTTATGGAATATTTGTTTTGGTTGAAACATTTTTTTTGTTTGGTTCAGTTTTTATGGCTGTAATTTGTGAACCTCTTTCATCTTAAGATCAAATCCAAGTATTTCAATCTCATTCTGATTACTTGTGCATGCAATGAATCCCTGAATTATTTCTTTTATTATTATTTCTCTTATCAAATATGAAGACATGTTCTAAATAGATCTTCCTTTACCAAAAAGGGGGAAATTGTTAGGACCTAACTTTGATCAATGTCTTAGTTAGTTGGTTTTGAAAAAGGAATATATATATAGAACAGGGTTTATATCAAAAGATGAAGACTGTCAGTCATGATCCTTCACTTTGACAGCTAAGTCCATGACTGACCAAATCAACTTCATTTCTCAATTTATCTGACAGTTGTGTGTTTGATAGTTATGATTCTGTCTTTTACAGTGATTACAATCAATCAAAAACATGAATCATATTCACTCTCTAAGTCATCAAGATCATCAAGTGCATCTCAGTCCTTATTAGAGATCATCTCTGATAGCTAAGCCTTGCTATGATCTGACAGCTATGACTTCATTCCCTCAGACAGTCATCACTCTGTCTCACACTCTGTTACCACAATCTCAACCAAGATGGAACCTGCATCTTCACAGCTATCAAGTTCACTATTGAAGACCATTGAAGACCTTCTGGAAGCCTTTAGCTCAAGCCAGCTAATGAAGACCTGCAAGTGGACAAGTGGGGCAAAGACCAGTCAAGACTCATTAATGAAGCTGCAACAGACATATTCCAACGGCTACATTGAAGGCTATAAATAGAAGAGTTCAACCTCTGCACAAACTACTCTTGAAAAATACTCTTTTTCACAGTCCAAAACCTTTCCCTTGCACCCACACACAACTCCTGTAATCCACACACACACTCACCAATCCCTATCCTTCAAACCCTGTTCCAAACCAAAACCTTCACCCCTAAACCTCTGTTTCAACAACAACAACCCTAGTGTGTTAATTCACAAATTCCAAATTCCTAAAGACTGTACTTTAGGTGTAGAATTAGTTTGTAAACACTCAAGACTGTACTTTGAGTGTATTAGTTGTTTTGTAAAATCTTGAGACTGTACTTCAAGTTGTAAAAACACTTAAGACTGTACTTTAAGTGTATCCCTAGTTGACTGTACTAATTAGGAAGAGGAAGTTCAAGGAACTTACCTTATCAATCATTTGTAATTCTTGTTGATTAAGATTATAATAAAATTGATCTCACTTGTCAAGATTGACAGTGGGGGTGGATGTAGGAGGAGTGAACTCTGAACCACTTTAAATTCTCTGTGTTATTATCTTTCTGCAAACACATTCACACACTTGCTTTATTTCTTTGTGTTCATTGTCCTATCATTATTTCTAGCCTTATCTATTCCGCTGCACAAATCAACAAATATCTGACAGCTAAGTCAAAACCATAGCTGTCTGATCATTTGCATATCAAACAAGGGCCTTTCAAAGACAATTACCAATTTAGGTTCCAGTTCAGAAAGTTAAGTTTATTTTTTTTCAACTTAAGTAATACACATGACATGAACGCAATGAAAGTTACCTCCTTATGTATATGCTGCTGGAAGGATACAGAACCTCCACCATGTGTGGCTTTTGCTATGCCACCTTCACCTCCACATCGGTTGTTCTTTGCAATTTTAGATTTTGACACATTCTTAGCAACAGCCCAATGTTCCACCCACTTCTCCCAACGGCTAGGCGGCATCCATCTTGATTTTTTTTGTTCAAACTCCCATTTTTTCTTCATCTTGTTTATGTTGTTCCTATAAGTTGTTGTTCCATGGCTACAAAATACTTGATAAGCCTGATGTTGTGTTTGTCCAGCATGAGAGTACAAGCGCTATTCACAAAGCACACAAATATATACTCATATATTAATGCAATAATATAAAGCAAAAATAATGAATAAGAAACATTTACTTTTTAATTTACCAAGAACTCAGCAAACCACAATTTCTTGGTTCTTTCGGGGACACTAGACCACCTCGGATAAAAATTGAAAGGCCCTTGCTTGATATGTGAATGATCAGACAGCTATGGTTTTACTTAGCTGTCAGATATTTGTTTAATTGTGCAGCGGAATAAATAAGGCTAGAAGTAATAATGGGACAGTGAACACAAAGAAATAAAGCAAGTGTGTGTGAATGTGTTTACAGAAAGATAATAACACAGAGAATTTAAAGTGGTTCAGAGTTCACTCCTCCTACATCCACCCCCACTGTCAATCTTGACAAGTGAGATCAATTTTATTATAATCTTAATCAACAAGAATTACAAATGATTGATAAGGTAAGTTCCTTGAACTTCCTCTTCCTAATTAGTACAGTCAACTAGGGATACACTTAAAGTACAGTCTTAAGTGTTTTTACAACTTGAAGTACAGTCTCAAGATTTTACAAAACAACTAATACACTCAAAGTACAGTCTTGAGTGTTTACAAACTAATTCTACACCTAAAGTACAGTCTTAGGATTTTTGGTTTTTGTGAATTAACACACTGGGGTTGTTGTTTTTGAAGCAGAGGTTTAAGGGTGAAGGTTTTGGTTTGGAACAGGGTTTTGAAGGGTAGGGATTGGTGTGTGTGTGTGGATTAGAGGAGGTGTGTGTGTGTAAGGGAAAGGTTTTGGACTGTGAAAAAGAGTATTTTTCAAGGTACTTGAATAGAGGAGAGAACTCCTCTATTTATAGCCTTTAATGTAGCCGTTGGAATATGACAGTTGCAGCTTCATTAATGAGTCTTTGACTGGTCTTTGCCCCACTTGTCCACGTGCAGGTCTTCATGAGTTGGCATGAGCTGAGATCTTCCAGAAGGTCTTCAATGGTCTACAATGGTCACTTTGATAGGTGTGAAGATACAAGATCCATCTTGGTTGAAATTGTGGCAGCAGAGTATGAGACAAAGAGATGGTCAGTGTCGAGGACTGAAGTCATAGCTGTTAGATCATAGCAAGGCTTAGTTATCAGAGAAGATCTCTAATAAGGGCTGAGATGCACTTGATGATCTTGATGACTTAGAGAGTGAATATGATTCATGTTTTTGATTGATTGTAATCATTGTATATGACAGAATCATAACTATCAAACTCATAGCTGTCAGATACACTGAGGAATGAATATGGAGTTTGATTTGGTCAGTCATGAACTTAGCTGTCAGAGTAAAGGATCATGACTGACAGTCTTCCTCTTTTGATATAAACCCTGTTCTATATATATATTCCTTTATCAAAACCAACTAACTGAGACATTGATCAAAGTTAGGTCCTAACAATTTCCCCCTTTTTGGTAAAGGAAGATCTATTTTAGAACATGTTTCCACATTTGATAAGAGAAATAATAAAAGAAATAATACAAGGATTCATAGCAAGCACAAGTAACCAGAATGAGATTGAAATACATGAATTTAATCTCAAGATGAAAAGGTTCACAGATTACAGCCATAAAAACTGAGCCAAACAAAACATATTGTTTTTAACAAAAAAATGTTCCATAAAACTATACTTCAATCATCAGCCAGTTGATCATAGAACTCTTCTCTTTCTTGCCTTGCTGAAATAATCAGATTTCTTTCTTCCTCCAGTTCTCTTCTCATATCTGGCTCCACTCCTCTGTAGTAGAACTCATTGTTCCATTCCCATGACATCCTTTCATCATACTTGAAGAACTTATCTTCCTTTGCTTTCAGATCATTTCTTGTAAGAGGCATCTGATCATTCCTAATTCTCATTGTGCCCCACAAATGCTTCTTCTTCTTTCTTGTTTTCTTGCTTTTCATGGGCACAATGGATTGATCTGGTTGTGATTGGACTGGAGCTTGATCAACAAGGGAAATCTGAGGAGATTGCTGAGGAGAATTGGCAACAGTGGAAGATGGAATTATCATTGGAGAGTCTTGATCTGGACTTGAGGGATCATCATCATCATCACTGTCAGAGTCTGAGGAAAGATCAATAACAGTTTTGGCTCTGCTTTGGCTGACAGCAATGGATTCTCTGAATTCTTTGATCTCAGGAATAGAGACCAAGATCATGAAGTGAGAATTTTCATTGGGTGAGGAGAAGTTAATGGGATCAACAGTGATGCAGGGTGATTGATAGGCCTCAATGCCTGGATTTAGGGTTGGAGAAAAAATATTGACAGTCTTGCTTATCCCAAGCATAAGAGCACATTTTTGTTTAAACAAAGAGAGGAAAAATGATTTTGCAAGATCAATGCACAATGTGAAGACTAGACCCTTTGGCATATACAGGCATGAATTGAGTGATGGAGAGATAAGTTGGCTGAAGAGAACTTCCCAATCAAGAAGAGTATTGGGAGTGATGAACTTTGGGAAAGATGGGATTTGGTGAACAAAGTTGGAGGTTGATGAGGTTCTTGACACTTTCCATTTTTCATAGGCAAAGAAAACTAACCCTGCAAGGTTTCTTGCCACTACAATCATCCCATTTCTTGACAGTTCCCAGGATTTTGGATAGGTAAAGGGATTTGCAATTTCTGGGAAATGAGACACATGGGCTAACCTTGTCCTTGCTGTCTTGATGGAAGAGATAGAGAAGTCAATGCCACAGCTAAGCATCCAGGGTTCTTTCTTGGGAAGAAAGGATTGATTTTGAGAGGGAGGAATGGAATGGCTTGGATGGCTGTCAGGACTGGCAGGAATGGGATCACTATCAGACATATCTTGACCTTGTCCAGCAAGAATTGGACTATGAGGAGAGGAATCAAAAGGTTCATTTTCAGGAATTGGAGAAGTTGGCTTGGAAGGTGCAGAGGCTTGGGTTGAAACAGTTGGGATTGACTCAGAGGTTTGGCCAAGACTTTGATTGAGAGTATTGGAACTGAATTGAGATTTAAGGAGGTTTAAGGCTGCCCTGACTTCCCTTTTGGCCAACTTTTTCTCAAGAATAGCTGTCAGAGCTTCCTCACTTTCTGGAGTTCCATCAAACACAAGTCCCTTACAAGCATCCATGATTGATTCTCCCTTTGAGACTAGATTTGGATCTATTTCAACTCCAACCTTTTTGAAACTCTGAATAACCTCAGTAATATTATCAAGATTCCCCCTATCAATTTCAACAGTTGGGATAGGTTCATTCACTGGCTCAGTCTCAGGGATGGAAGGGATGGCTTGGGGATCTACATCCATAGCTGTCAGGTTTGGATTGCTAGATGATTCTCCTGGTCCACTCCTTTTCTTCATGAGCCTAGACCTGAGTTCCTCTATTGCAATTATTGACTCTTCCTTACTTAGAACATCATCAAGAAAAATGAGTGCAGCCTTTTCAGTATCAGGATTTCCATCCAGCTCAATAGCCTCAATAGCTTTCAGAATTTTGGCTAACTGATGAGATTGGGTAGAGGGGATATTCTCATCAATGTTCCCCCTTAAAGGTTGCTTCTGTGATGGTTCTTTGAGATTAAGGATAGCTTCAATAGCTGACTGATGACCTGAGCTAGGTGTGGACTTTGGAGAAAGGGAAGGGGTAGTTATTTTGATTTTCTTGGCTTTGGGGGCTTTCTTTTCTAGTTTTCTTTTCTTTGGCAGAGTTTTAGAAGGAATGGATAAGGAGGATTGTACCTTTGATCTGGTGACTGTCTGCTTGGTGGGGATAGCTGTCAGAGGTTGCTTTCCTTTATGCTGTGATTTTGACAAGTTAATAGCTGCCTGGAGTTCTTGAGGGTCTACATCAGCATCACCAGCATGAGTTTGTTCCATGGTTTCATCTCTATGGCTATCAACAACACCACTTTCTTCAACATCCTTTCTATGACTGTCAGACAAGGTTTTATCACTGTCAGTCATTTGAACATCCTTGTCTTTGCCTTTATTCCTAGGAGATACCACAATCTTTTTCATCAACCCTGTCTTCTTAACATTTGATTGTACGCCCCTCTTTATTCTCCTACTTGTAGCCAATGCTATCAACTCCTTCCAATGTTCAATCTTTATTCTTGTTTCTTCAAGCATCTTTTCTTGGACTTCTTTGAAACTTTCAAGGCTCATATCTCCAGCTTTCATAACAATTCCTTTCTTTTGTTTTAATGAAAAGGTTCTTTCATTGAAACACCTTGTTTCTGACAGTTTCACAGTCTTCAGCCACTTCTTGGGTAGAGGGGATTTGAGCTTAGGGATTAGAACATCAAGAATTCCACTCATAAACCTGAAGTTGTTCATCTTCCCACCTTGTTTTTTGAACTTGAGAGTAGAGGTTGAGGCTGCCAGTTGAAAGTTGTGGAGAAGAACAATGCACCAGTTTGTGTCCTTGGTCATTAAGCTCAGCATTTGCTTCCATTCATTTGATCCCATTTGATCAAATGAGGATTGCTTGCCATCAATGGCTTTGTTGACCACATCCATCAGGGTTGACTTGAAGATATCATCTTTGTTTTTCACCATTGCTTTGTCTTGAACAGCCTTGAAGTCAGGGACCTTAATGCCAAGAAATTTCTCATAAACTGTCTTCAATCTGTCTGACCCTCTATCCCATATGTTTTTCACAGCATCCTCTTTGTTTGGGATCCCATAGACCTTACTGACCATTTCTTGAGTAATGGTAATCTTTACATTGTCTATGGTGGCAGTTATTGAGTTATTTTCTCTGTTTCTGTTGCCCACCAAGTAAATCTCTCTGCACAGTTCTTCATAAATTGGAGGTCTAGCTCCCATGAAATCAATTAAATCATTTACCTCAAGAAGTTCTCTGATGAGTATTCCAACTTCAGTCTCATAGAAGTTAGGTTTGATGAAATAACCATGAGCATCTGGGTAAATAGCTTTGGAGTCTGCCATTGATGGTTAAAGGAATTAGGGTTGAAGGAATACGATGTTGTATTAGAGAGGGAAAGATATGATTTTTAAACTGAGGGTTAATGAAATAGGAATTTTGGTGATTGCGAAAGAGAGAGAGAGACAAATGATGAGTGGAACGTGGGTTTTAATGAGCATTGGGGGTTTCAAAGTTAAGTAACTGTTCATATGAACAGTGGTTTTTACCCTTCCCCACGTTCAAACATTAATTCCCACAAAACACAAGAAGAACATTCTCTTTTTCAAGAAACTTTGCAGGGGAAGAGACGGCTAAGGAAGTGACAATTGTGAGCAATTAACACAATCAAATCACCAGGAAAGTTGCATTAACCTAGCTGTCAAGAAAACTTTGACAGTTAAGTCAAGTTTGAATGATGATGGCTGTCTGAGATAGCTTTGGGTAAATTTGCCTATAAAACAATGACCATTTCAGAGGAAACTCATTCAGATAGTTTTATAAACACAAATGGGTAGATTTACCTCAAAGTTAAATCCCAAAAAGATGGCTCAAACAGCAAAACAGTTGGTTTTTGGGAAGAATTGTGAGGATGATTTGAGGAGGGATGAAATGGAGATAGAGAGAGAGTCTTTCAATATAGTTGAAAGTTCAGAGAGAGTGAGAGATAAAGGTAAGAACAAGAGAGTGAGAGTAGATCAAGACATTGATATGAAGGAGGTAGCTGTCAGGGAAAAAGTTGACAGTAGAGAGGGAGAGGGAATAAGGCTTTTTGGAAAGACTATCAAAGTTGATCAGGGAGAGTCCAGTAGTGGAAAAAGTAAGGTAGAAAGGGTATACACATTGGGAGAGTTGGTTAAGCAAGATAGGGCTCAGACATCAATGGAGAGGAGCTTAGCTGTCAAGAAGAAGGTTGAGCCAGAGAAGCTGTATACTCCTGTGAGCAGGGATTCTCTCTCTCCAGGGGTTGGTTTGTTGGAGGGGAGAGGGGATAACTTTGCAGGAGTGCATATATCTCCTTCTTCAACAATCTCATACCTATTCAACCAGGTTATAGGTTGCTTTAGCCCTGCTAGAGTTCCTGCTGTGGAGAGAGTGGAGTCAAGTGTTGGTCAACCTTTTGCAGTTGCAGGGAGTGGTTCTTTTTCTGGAGATTTTAGCTTTGTGACTCCAATGGAGGGTTTGCTTCAGCCATATGATGCAGTTGAAGAGTGGTGGCCAAGGAGATCAAGTCCTTCTCTTCAATATTCAGTCACTTCCATTGATCCTTTCTTGGGGAGGCACCCAGTATGGTTGCAAAGGTATCAACAGACCTTGCAATCAACTCAGGAGGCTAGGAATGAAGGAATGAGTGCAGGAGGAGGATCTGGAGAGACTGTGACATTTCCAAAGAATGTCTGACAGCTAAGGGTGTAACTTTTGGATTCAAGAAGAATGATCCAAGTGAATCTTGTGTAATCATCAACAACAACTAGGGAGTATCTTTTTCCTCCTAAAGATCTAGTTCTTATGGGTCCAAAAAGATCCATATGAAGCAGTTCAATAGGTCTTGAGGTGTCCAACTTGGTCTTGGGCTTGAATGAAGATCTCTTTTGCTTCCCACATTGGCATGCTTTGCAAAGTTTATCCTTCTTGAATGGGATCTTTGGTAGACCTCTGACTAGATTAGAATTTGCAAGCTTGTAGATGGTTTTGTGATTGAGGTGAGCCAATCTTTTGTGCCATAGCCATGACATATCAGATTGATTAAAAGACAGAAAGCAGTGAGCATTTGAGGATTCCATAATCTCTAAGTTTAAGCAGTAGAGATTTCCTTTTCTTGATCCAGTCAGTCAGAATGACTTTATTGCTTTTATCTTTAACAGTGCATTTATCCTTAGTGCAAACAACATGATATCCCTTATCACAGATTTGACTAATGCTAATCAAATTGTGTTTGAGACCCTCTACATAAGACACATTTGTAAAAATGATATCTTTTGTAATAAGATTTCCTGATCCTTTGACCTTAGCTTGGGAATTGTCACCAAAGGTTACATTTGGACCATTTTTAGGGGTATATTGTTGCAACCAGTCTTTATTGAAGGTCATATGTCTACTACAACCACTATCTAAATACCAGAGACCTTTCCTGGGTACCTGCAAAACAAAAAATAAGATTTATGGTACCCTTTTTATTCTTTTGGGTCCAAAGGATTAGTTTTTCTTTGGAGCCCTAGCTTTGTTCATTGATCCCTTTTTGAAGAACTGGTTTAGGGCTTGGTAATATGACATGATTTGCATCATGTAAGGTGTAAGGACAGTGGATTGGGATGGATTGAAGTAGTGGTCTGGGTTGCTATATTGGGGTTGAAACTGAAAGTTATTTGAATAGGATGATCTGGGAGAGTCATTTTGGCTTGCATGGCTTCTTCCACTTGAGTATTGCCATTGAGGTTTTTGTTGTTTGGTGTATCTATGTTTGTTATAGAATCTTTGTTGCCTTGGGGTTCTTTGTTGTTTGGAAGATTTTGGTTGTCTGTCAGACCTTGGCTGTCTGTCATGCCTTGGCTGTCTGTCAACCTTTGGCTGTCTGACAGGACTTGACTGACTAGCACCTTTTTGTAGCTTGACTTCTTCCTGTATATTGGTCCCTTTTTGAACCCAAATATACTTGCTTCCTTGAGTTTTACTTGGTCCTTCCTTTGACTGACTAGGACCACCCAAGATTTCCTTTGATTTCCCTTTGGTTTGAACTGGGTAGGTTTGAGCTTGATAGCTGCCAGAGCTAAGTTTTTCTAACACCATTTTTTCAATGGCCCTTTCACCAGTGGGAGGAGTATATACCTTTGCTGTAGGATTATCAGCACCAATCCCTGTTTTGTCACTAGGACGCCTTTGAGTATAGGTGAATAGGGATAATGCTTTGCTTGACAAGTTCCATGAATCTATTTTCTTTTTAAGAGCATCATTTTCTTTTTCAAGATTAATGAGTTTTTGACAGTTTTCTTGAGTGCTGGATGTCTCAGCTGTCAGATCCATGTTTTGTTTTTCAAGCATGAAGCATTGCTCTCTTAGCCCTTGACATGTTTTTTCAAGCTCTGAATTGGTTTTTGTGAGGGTGTCTATGGTTGAGGATTGGGAAAGGTTTTCATTGACCAGTGCAGCAAAGCTAGTTTTTTGTTTTTTGGTTTGAATTAAAAGAGTGCAAACTAATTGTTTGAAACCATCAATATTTAAAGAGTTAAAATCATGTACCTCTTTTAGTTCATCTGCAGCAAAGAAGTGCTTCCATTTCTTCCTCATTGTCAGATTCTTCTTCATTGTCTGATTCTTCCTCATCTTCAGCTATAAGGCATAGCATGGCCTCTTCTCCTTCATTGTCAGAATCATCACTGGACACATACTCTTCATCACTAAATTTTGATGAATCAGCTATCATAACTTGTTCCTTGTTTTTGTCATTTTTACTCTTGGAGCAATTGAAGCAGTTGCACCTGGAACTGTGAATGATCTCTTTTGAGTAGGACAATTTCTTAGCTGTCTAATTGTCCCTAGGTTTCCTTGGTTCAGGGCAATCAGATGAGTAATGTCCTTGCTTTCCACAGTTGAAGCACTCAATTGTTTTCTTGTAGTTGTCTTGTTGAGCATTAGATGTGGAAGGATTGTATTTTTTGTCAAAAGATTTCTTTTGAAATTTCATGGCATTTCTGACAGCCATGGAAATGAGACTTGGAATGTCTTCTTGGGAGATCTGTTTGCTGACAGGTTTGGAGCTGATGTTTATCTTCTGAAGGGCATTGTTGACAATGGTCTCAATGTCTAGGTGAGTGATTGGTTTGTGGACATTTTCTTGAGCAGTTAAAGCTAAAGTTTGTGAAATGGTAGGAACTGGTTGAATCTTTATCATACCTTCCAATTCATAAGCTTCAAGCTTTCCAAAATACTGTTCAACTGTCATTGTGCTCCATTCAGATCCTTCTCTAATAGGTAATGCTACCTTTTCATATTCTTGAGGAAGATTTGAATATATCTTGAGGCAGAGATCTTGTTGTTCAAAGGTTTTTCCATGGTCAGCAATAGATCTAACCAGGTTCTCAAACCTTGGTTGAGCAGCACTCACTTTTTCTCCAGGGTAGAACTTGAAGTTATCTAATTGCCTAAGCAAGTTATACAAGTTTTGTGTCCTGACACTGGAGTGTTTAGTGAACTTTGTTTGAATAAGAGCCCATGCTGTTCTGGCATTTGGTTCCTTAGCAATTTCTTGTGCTAGTGAGTCATTCACACTCTTTTGAAGAATGTTCTTGACTTTCAAGTTTGCACTGATCAATTGCTTTTCAGCTTCAGACCATGTTTCTGGGGATTTGATCGTACTAGGTCCTCCATCAGTACCTACTTGAGTTGGGTAGGCTACTTCATTCTCTAGCACATACCAGTTCCATATACTGTTTGCATCAAGGTATGTTTTTATTTTTGATGCATAGATCTCAAAAGATCCACAGTCATCAATGTGTGGGATGTCTTTCTCATTATTTCTCCTTGGTTGAGGCATGGTGGGTTGGAAGAGGATCCTTCACAAGTTGTTAGACTTTTGAATGTGAAGACTAGCTCTGATACCAATTGAAAGGCCCTTGCTTGATATGTGAATGATCAGACAGCTATGGTTTTACTTAGCTGTCAGATATTTGTTTAATTGTGCAGCGGAATAAATAAGGCTAGAAGTAATAATGGGACAGTGAACACAAAGAAATAAAGCAAGTGTGTGTGAATGTGTTTACAGAAAGATAATAACACAGAGAATTTAAAGTGGTTCAGAGTTCACTCCTCCTACATCCACCCCCACTGTCAATCTTGACAAGTGAGATCAATTTTATTATAATCTTAATCAACAAGAATTACAAATGATTGATAAGGTAAGTTCCTTGAACTTCCTCTTCCTAATTAGTACAGTCAACTAGGGATACACTTAAAGTACAGTCTTAAGTGTTTTTACAACTTGAAGTACAGTCTCAAGATTTTACAAAACAACTAATACACTCAAAGTACAGTCTTGAGTGTTTACAAACTAATTCTACACCTAAAGTACAGTCTTAGGATTTTTGGTTTTTGTGAATTAACACACTGGGGTTGTTGTTGTTGAAGCAGAGGTTTAAGGGTGAAGGTTTTGGTTTGGAACAGGGTTTTGAAGGGTAGGGATTGGTGTGTGTGTGTGGATTAGAGGAGGTGTGTGTGTGTAAGGGAAAGGTTTTGGACTGTGAAAAAGAGTATTTTTCAAGGTACTTGAATAGAGGAGAGAACTCCTCTATTTATAGCCTTTAATGTAGCCGTTGGAATATGACAGTTGCAGCTTCATTAATGAGTCTTTGACTGGTCTTTGCCCCACTTGTCCACGTGCAGGTCTTCATGAGTTGGCATGAGCTGAGATCTTCCAGAAGGTCTTCAATGGTCTACAATGGTCACTTTGATAGCTGTGAAGATACAAGATCCATCTTGGTTGAAATTGTGGCAGCAGAGTATGAGACAAAGAGATGGCTGTCTGAGGACTGAAGTCATAGCTGTTAGATCATAGCAAGGCTTAGTTATCAGAGAAGATCTCTAATAAGGGCTGAGATGCACTTGATGATCTTGATGACTTAGAGAGTGAATATGATTCATGTTTTTGATTGATTGTAATCATTGTATATGACAGAATCATAACTATCAAACTCATAGCTGTCAGATACACTGAGGAATGAATATGGAGTTTGATTTGGTCAGTCATGAACTTAGCTGTCAGAGTAAAGGATCATGACTGACAGTCTTCCTCTTTTGATATAAACCCTGTTCTATATATATATTCCTTTATCAAAACCAACTAACTGAGACATTGATCAAAGTTAGGTCCTAACAAAAATGATCTTGATCAGAGCAATTCTTTTTCACAGTCCTCTAAAATTCTCGTGCATGTTTGTTGTACAAGTAGCTATAGATATGAGAAATAGAGAAAGAGTGAGAAGCAATTACAGAAAACAAGAACAAATAAGTATGGACATGAACTAACAAAGAGATATGAACCTAATTATAGAGCCAAAATCATGGTATTTTTTTGTAAAAAATATTTGATAATAATTAAAAAACAAGAACCCGATAACACTTGCCATCCACTTTGCGATAGTGCAACTATTTCTTTGTTGGTATCAGTATCGACCTCGGGTAATAAGCCGCATACTTGAGTGCCAACAACCTGGATGATAGAATTTTGTGCCTCTTAAGGAGATTGACTAGGTTGCTCTGTGTTACCATTTGAACTTCCAGATGCTTGTGTGTTACCACTTCCTGTTGTCATCTCCTTCACTCAATAGGATCAATATCATGTCCATCTCACACACCCCAACAAGATGTTGGAAATTAATTTATAGCACCACAGATTAAACAAACAATTTAATCAACAGTAGGAGTATTTATACATATGGTAAACTAGGGTTTTAAGCCTTAAAAAGACCTAACCCGAATTCCTCTATCGAACACTTGACGCTTATAAGCCATACGTCCCGATCCTCTATCATGAATGCTTTCAAGGAATAACCCGAATTCCTCTAGTTGCGGCCAACAACAACACTCACTTAGCTGGGCATCTCAGAAGATGTACTGCTAACATCTTGTCTAAAAGACTTGATCCCATTCAAAGTTTCAAACTTTTACTTTATTAGCAGCAATGAGCACCTCTGGGCTATTCAGGGGATAGACTCAGACATGTGACATGTCAATCTATTATTAGGTGCTCCGACTTACCCCACAGCTTGTTATTACCACATTGAATCTCCTTTGTGGGATCTCCACTCAGGTAGATTGGGTTGCTACTGCGTATGAATCAGACGGGGTTCAGACACATCCCCAACCTAGATTTTTGAACTAGAGCAAATTCTAGCCCTTTGGTTAAAGGATCAGCTGTGTTATCCTTGGTACCAACATAATCAACAGCTATCACCTTTCGAGACACAAGATCCCTTATAGATTTTAATCTAATTTGGATGTGTCTCCTAGTTTTACAGTTGTACTTGACACTTTTCAGTTTCTCAATTGTGGCAGTGTTGTCACAATGTACAGAGATAACAGGCATGGGCTTACTGACCATGGGCAACTCGGACATAAGTCCTCGAAGCCATTCAGCTTCCAATCCAGTAGTGTCAAGGGCAACTAATTCGGCCTCAAAAGTAGACCTAGACAACAGAGTTTGTTTGGTCGACCTCCAGGCCACTGCAGCTCCGCCTAAGGTGAAAACATACCCCGTACAGCCATAACTCCCGGAGTTAAAGGCAATCCAGCTTGCATCACTATATCCTTCAAGAACAGAAGGATATCTCCCGTAATGTAGCCCAAGGGAAATCGTTCCCTTCAAGTACTTGAGAACTCTATCAAGATCTTCCCAATGTGCTTTATTTGGACATTGAGTATATCTAGCCAACCTAGTAACCGAGTAGGATATATCCGGTCTAGTGCAATTGGCAAGATACATCAAACTTCCAATGATTTGAGAATATCTCAACTGAGCCATCGGTACTCCACTTTCATTCTTAGTAAGTGCAGCTGAAGGATCATATGGAGTCTTAGCTACTTTGCAATTCTTATAACCAAATTTCTCAATTACACTTTCAGTATAATGAGATTGCGATATGGTTATGCCACTAGTTGAACGAGTCAACTTAAGGCCAAGAATCACACTAGCTACTCCCGTATCCTTCATCTCAAACTTACTTTTCAAGAATTCCTTAGTAGTATTAATTATCCTCATATCCGTTCCAAACAACAGAATATCATCGACATACAGACATAAGACAATACTACTATTACCAATACTTTTGCTATAAACACACTTATCAAACTCATTAGTAATAAAGCCAAACGATGAGACAATTTTATCAAATTTCTCATGCCACTGCTTAGGGGCTTGTTTAAGTCCATATAAGGACTTAACAAGTTTACAAACCTTTCTCTCATTGCCAGAGGCCTCAAAACCTTCAGGTTGATCCATATAAATTTCTTCCTCTAGATCGCCATGCAAGAAGGCGGTCTTAACATCCATCTGATGGATAGGAAGATCATATAAAGAGGCCAATGCGATAAGCATTCGGATTGTAGTCATTCTAGCAACTGGCGAATAGGTATCGAAATAGTCTATTCCTTCCATTTGCTTGAATCCCTTAGCCACTAACCTAGCCTTAAACTTGTCAACGGTTCCATCCGGTTTCAGTTTCCTTTTGAAGACCCACTTACATCCTATCGTGCTACAACCAGGAGGGAGATCGACCGATTCCCATGTCCCATTAGAGACAATAGAATCCATCTCACTCTTAACAGCATCCTTCCACTGCTTGGCATCAGAGGTGGCCATAGCAGCTTTGAAGGTTAGAGGATCACCCTCGACATTGTAAGTGATGAAATCACTTCCATAGTCCTTGGTGGTCCTTGCCCGTTTGCTCCTTCTTGGTTCAATCTCATCGTCAGAATGAGTTGCACTGGAATCAACCCCCACATTTGTCAGCTCCTCTACTTGAGCAGGAATAGAATTAGTGGTTGGGTTAGATTCCTTAGGAAGTCCGTCCTTCATAGGAAACACATCCTCAAAAAATGTTGCATCATGTAACTCAACTATAGAGTTCACATCTATGCCAGAAATTTCAGATTTTATAATAAGAAATCTCAATGCATAACTTGTTTCAGAATAACCTATAAAGATAGCATCAACAGTTTTAGGTCCAAGCTTTTTCCTTTTGTGTGCAGGTACAAGTACCTTTGCAAGGCACCCCCACACTTTTAAGTGTTTCAGACTAGCCTGTCGACCTCTCCAAAGTTCAAACGGACTTTCCTTTCTATGTTTAGGAGGGACTCTATTCAGAATATGGCAAGCCGTATTCAAAGCCTCTCCCCACATGTATTTGGGCAGTCCAGAACTTATGAGTAAACTGTAAATCATATCAGTAAGGGTTCTACGCTTACGTTCTGCAACACCATTTGATTGAGGGGTGTAGGGAGGAGTCTCTTCATGTACAATTCCGTTTTCTTGGCAATAGTACATGAAGGGGTTAGACTCATATTCACCTCCTCTATCAAACCTTAACCGCTTAAGTTTCTTACCTGTTTGTGTTTCTGCTTCATTCTTAAATATAATAAATTTATCTAATGCTTCATCCTTAGAATTAAGCAGATAGACATAACAGTATTTACTAGCATCATCAATAAAGGTGAGAAAGTATTTCTTTTTATCTTTGGTCAACACGCCATTAAATTCACAAATATCAGTATGAACTAAATCTAGAATTTCAGAATTTCTCACAACCTACTTAGTTTCCTCAATGTTGCCATTGAGTAAAGCTGTCTTAACATCCATTTGATGAAAGCTCAAGATCATAATGTGCCACTAATGTCATAATGATCATAACAGAGGTTTTAGAAGATATCGGAAAAAATGTTTCTTTATAATCAATGCCTTCCTTTTGAGTAAATCCATTAGCAACAAGACGTGCCTTATATCTTTCCATATTACCTTGCTAATCCCTTTTGGTTTTAAATATCAATTTATAACCAATAGGTTTTACACCTTCAGGTAATGGGACAAGATCCCAAATGTCATTGTCTTTCATTGATTTTAACTCCTCATTAATGGCATTGATTCACTTATGAGAATTAGGACTATTAATGGCTTCATGGAAGGTGATTAGATCATCTCCCACTAAACTTAAGGTGTCCTTATTCTCCGCAAGATACATATCATAAATATCCGGAATATTACTTCTTCTTTCTCTAGTATATCTCCTCAAGAGCACTGGTTCATCCTCATTTTGAGGTTGTTGAATTTCCTCATGTCCATCATTTCCATGTTGTCCATTATTTACGGGAGTCTCTATATTAATTTGAATTGTATGTTCTTTGTTGAATTTCAGGTACAATTACTTGATTTCCAACAGGAACTAAAGTTTGAGGAACATAGAGTGGTTCCTCTAACTCTTCAAATTCAAAAACATTACTATTTCTCCTACTAAATTCAACATCCTCAAAGAACCTAACATTGTCAGTCTCGAAAAAAATGTTCTAGTTTTCGGGTCATAAAATTTATATCCCCTAGATCTCTCGGCATACCCAACAAAATAGCTACTAACAGTATTAAGGTCCAGTTTGCCCTCATTAGGCCTATAAGGTCTAGCTTCTGCTGGACACCCCCATACATGAAGATGATTTAAGGACGGTTTCTTATTCGTCCATAACTCATAAGGGGTTTTGTCGGTAGCCTTTTGAAGATGCTTTATTGCGAATATAAGCTGCGGTTTTTAATGCTTCGCCCATAATGAGTGAGGTAAAGAAGTACAAGAAAACATACTTCTTACCATATCCTTAAGGATTCTATTATGTCTCTCCAATATACTATGCTAGGTTTGCCCGGCATGGTGTAGTGAGAGACAATCCTACACTCTTCAAAATAGCGAGTATAAAGGATCCGGACGTTATTCACCCAATACGTTATACCGTCCGTAGTTTTTACTACCATGATCGGATTTAACGTTCTTAATAGTCTTTCTTATGCCTTAAAAGACTTGAAAACGTCCAATAATTGAAACTTTACATGAAGAAAATAATGTATCCATAACGAGAGTAATCATCCATGAACGTAATGAAATATTTGTTGACCATTCCATGAAGGGTTAATGAATGGTCCACAAATGTCTATATGAATCAGTTCCAAGATGTTTGATACTCTCAAAATTCTATTTCCTTTAATGTTTGTAAATTTATTCTTTAAAACACTTAATGCAAAAGTTTTATCCGGAGTATCAAGTTGTTTTCAGAATTCCCTCCGACATAAGCTTTATCAATTCTCCCTTTGGAGATATGACCCAAACGCCTATGCCATAGAATACAAGAATTTTCACTTGATAACTTTTGCTTAGTGCCTTTAGTTTTGGTTTCATTATTATGAGACTCATTAATAGTATTTACTGTTTGAAGTAAATAAAATTGTCATTGTTAAGATAAAGTACTAATACCGACAATTTCAGAATTGAAAATAAGATCACATTCATTATTACCAAATGAACGGGAATAACCTTCCCGATCTAATATTGTGACTGATATCAAATTCCACCTAAATGACGGTACAATAAATGTATTATTTAATACAAAATAATATCCAGTACTTAACAAAAATCCCTACGCCTATAACTTCAACCGGATTTCCAGCTTCCATATAGATGTATTTCTCATTTTCACTGGGGATTCGGTAATTCAGGCAACCCTGCATACATGAACTAATGTGAGTTGTCGCACCAAATACAACCACTATGTATATTAAGGAATTGAAACCAAATTTGCCTTAGTACAAACAAGACCAAATGACATACCATCCTGAATTCGCCATTTGCGATACTTATGGTAGTCGTTCTTCATGCGAGTAAGGTCCTTGCAAAAGAAGCATTTCTTGACTTTATGATCTTTAAATGATCCCTTATGCTTCTTACTTGCAACCGCAATTTCCTTCCCTCTTCTCTTAATCCCATGAGAAGAAGTAGATGCTGAGTGAGTATTTTCTAATTTAAGATATTTCATCCTATCTTCCTCTAATGTCACATGTGAAAGTAATCCATTAATATTCCACTTGTAATTTCGAAATTTATAGGTCACCTCAAAAGGACCAAATTGAGGAGGAAGATAGATCAAAACTAAGTGCACGAGCAAATCTTCCGAAATCTCTAACTTATGTGCCTTTAGTTTGATCGAAAGTTGAAATAATTCAATAATGTACTCCCGAATATTTTCCTCACCTTTGTACTGAATGGAAACAAGTTTCCACAAGAATTCAAGGAAAAATTCAGCATTTTCGATCTCAGAGACATTGTCCAAAAATGTCTTTGAAACTGCATTTTCCATGATCATTAGACTCACGCGGTTGGACCGTTCCCATTGCTCAACATTTTTCCGTTCTATAACGGTATTTCCTTTAGTAAGAGCAGCGGGACTTGATTCCACTAATGCGTGATCGATGTCCATATTGCCTAAGATCATCGTTATATTATTTTTCCAAGTTTTAAGTTTAGTCCCAGTAAGCAATGGTACATCATTTATAGCAGTAGTTACAGATGAAGCATTAATCAAATCTGAAGGAGAAGAACAAGAATGAAACAAAACATATATAAGAAACTACATAATGATTAATTATATCAAATGAATTCCATCAAAATAAAGATAATCAACATGACATAAAGACTAATCTTTGGATTGCGAATTGACTCACAATTTGATTTATCTTAGGGTAAACAAATAGTTTAAACAATACACTTTAAATACTTGCCTTCCTTTGGGCCGGATCAAGTACAAAAGTGTCCTAAAGTTTAAGGTACTTGTTCCCCGGCAATAAAGAATATAAACAATTTACTTTAAACACCCGCCTTCCTTTGGGATGGTTCACAACATTTAAAATGACCAAAAGTCTAGTTCAATTATTACCCCATGAATGTAAATACTTAGTCAACAACAAGGTCTCCTTTGGGAAACAAGCATGTTATCACATATCAATATTTACATTCATCTTTTAACAAGTTTGAATTTAATCAACAAGGTCTCCTTTGGGAAACAAGCATGTTAATTATGTCCAAAATGTTAAGGATATAATTAATCGGAAACAAAAGACCTTAAGGTTATTTCTGAAAATTTAAAGGGTAAATAAATAAGTGAAATTTATCATTAAAAGATAGTATCCTTTTGTTCTACCCGTCCATTTTTAAAGTTCGATAACTCTAAGAACCGCCGAAGCGCGACTGGTGTCCAGATACTATAATTTACTAACAAATTATCACAAAAGACCAAAAGGGTATGAATGACCAAAAAATTGCAGTTCTATAAACATTGAAGCTTCTGCACACATGGGCGGCCGCGCAGGTCAAGGTGGGCGACCGCCCAAGCTTCAATTCCACTAATTTTGAAGTCGCTGTACACATGGGCGACCGCCCAGGTCAAGATGGGCGACCGCCCAAGCTGCATTTCACAGTCATTGAAGTTACTGTACACATGGGCGACCGCCCAGATCAAGATGGGCGACCGCCCATGTGCCCAGTGCCCAGATTTGACGAAAAGTCACCATTTTTAACACCCTTTTATGAACAGTTTTGAACCCTTTTATGAACATTTTTGAACCAAATAGAGAGAGTCATAACATCCAATACCCTTTAGACTATCAATTCTTAACTTAATGGTGAATGATTATTCAACCAAAGCAAGTAGATCCTTATACTCACATCACATTTTTAAATGTGTGGCTATACATTTGAACAAACTCACAACGCATCAAATGATGGTGGCTATGTCCAAAATAGGATAATCTTACATTAAGAATTGAAAGCCTTTGAGTAAACCAAAATCAGAAATAGAATGAAGTTTATGAATATAATACTCTTAGATAAGATGAGCATCATGAACAAGAACAAAAACTAAATGAAATCATACAAGAATTAAAGCATAAGGCTTTATAAGAATTTCAAACTCAATCTAGTATATGAGTAGGCTCTGATACCAATTGTTGGAACAAAATTATCCATCAAACCATGAACTGACTCACAACTAGATTAAGAATGAGAAGAAGATGAATACGGAAGCGTGTACCTGAAGAATCCATGATTGTGTTCTTGATCTTGTTCTTGAATAAATGAGAAAATAGGGAGATAGTACTTCTAAATGATAGTGCCCACACTTGATCTTCTTAGTGAATAAAGAGAAGATTTGTGATTGAATTTAGTGAATGAATAAGTGTCTCTAAATGGCTGATGGATAGCCTTTATATAGATAGAGAAGGGGCACTTCATTTAGGGACTACACCCTTTCGTAAAGAAGGCGGTGAGAAGTTACCATTATGCCCATCATTTAATGGTACTTACACCTAATGGAATTCTACATATTTGGTCTATACTTTAACATTATTAAATGATTATAACAAATGGAATTAAATAACACATATTAATTAATCCATGTTCTAACAAAATTAGCTTGATATTCTCTCATAATGCTCTCCCTCCCGCCAAAAAAAAAAAAAAAAGTACATGATTTCCATGTAGTGATATATATAGGTTGATGATAACAAGAGGAAGCTTGGAGCTTCATGAACCCTATTTTAAATTTTCTGAGTTCTTTATATTGCTCAGATGAGCAACCTCGGTCTCTCTCTCTCTCTCTCTCTCTCTCTCTCTCTCTCTCTCCCTCCGTGTGTGTGTGTTCATCTATATTATATGGTCTTTCTTTCTCTTCAAGATGGAAATGCGTACTTGTTAATGTACATGCTTCAATCATCTTTTCATTTTGTGATGTAAATTATAAATTATTGCTGCTTTTGAGAATATATACCTTTCAAGTGTTGGGCTGTGGAGTCAAAACCACGGAGAGGGGACCGAAACCAACCAAAGGGAGGAACGCAGAAGGAACATCCTGAAAGCCAAGCGACCGCCCACATAGGGGCGGCAAGGCTTGGGCCGAGAGTGTTTTGCGCGTCTCTTGTTTCCTTGGAAAAGGATACTTCTTCGTTCCTACTGCACCCAATTGGTTTTAAGTTTTGCTTTTCATCATTGTACCCTATATTAACAAAGTTATTTTCCCATTTTTTTTGGTCATTTCTACGAATAAAATTTGAGCAATAATTATAGGTTGATTTAATTTAATTATCTGGTAAAACTTGTTATTATGTTTGGGGTACATTTGCATAAAATGTCAAGATTTGCTTCTACAGATTATTTTAGTTGTTAACTTGGCAATCGGGTCGAGCCGGTTATTTTAGTTGTTAACTTGGCAATCGGGTCGAGCCGGGTTGAAGCGGGTAACGGGTTGAGACGAGTAATACCCGTTACAACCCGTTAAATTTTTTTTACAATGATTAAATTTTTTTTGACCCGAGAGGGGGGGGGGGTTGGTGGGGTGGGTGGGGGCAAGGGGTTAAAACTAAGTTTATTTTGGTTCATCCCCTATCAATATAAATATAACGGGTTGAGACGGGTTGACGAGTTGACCCGCTTTAACCCGCTAAATTTAGAGGGTTAATGCGGGTAACTCGTTTCAACCCGAAATTGTTAATGAGTTGGGTTGAGCGGGTTCTTGGGTAATGGGTAAAAATTGACAGGCCTAGTTGTTAGATAGAACTCAATTTGGTAAAAAACTCTTACACAGCAGGCATGTAAAATCCAAAGATACAAAACCTCATACAACGCAATTTCATGCAAGCCTAAACCGCTTTAGAGGCAACAACCTCATACAGATTCGGAGACAATTTTGATCAAAAGATACAAAAGCAGCTGCATACACATCAGGCTCATCAGTTGATCGCATGTAAAATCCAAAAGAAGAGTTTCCATGACAACTTTAGCTACAAGTTTTATTAGAGACGGACTCAATAATGTATATCATGATGGAAAAACTTCCGACTCTGTTGATAATTAGTCGAGTGGTCTGAGCTAATGGTTCACCGCCCAGCCCTCCTGCAAATGAGATTAAAAGAAAGCAAAGATCAGTCTCAATGTGTGTTTTTTTTTCTGACTGCAGGTGTTAGAGCCATTTGTAGAGCTGCCTTTGCAAAACCATAAAAAAACATTCTCCCATTTTGATCCCTCAGAACTCCTCTGATGCTTGAAGGTCAGCGAAATTGACAACATACTTCGTTGTCAAAGGGGTTGGATCCAATTTCCTTCACTTCAATCACAATCCTTCTGAGATTATCAGCATCAGCCATGAAAATTGTAGGTTGGTTTCATAAATAAAATCAAAAGTACAAAATTAGGCATCTATATTATTCTAACAAAATTTAAATAGGGGTATCGGCCACAAGTTAAGTTAAAGGTTGTAACACAAACTCAGGAAAAAAAAAACTACTTTCAAGAAAGGAGGGGCACTCATACCTTAAACTTTAAAGCTTGAAGCTCCATTGAGCTGACAAGGTCTGTTATATAAATCCCATAGCTCAGGTGCTTCATTCTCATAACGCTTTATAAACCTGGTGAGAAACTTAGCTTCCGAAATAGAACACAAAGAAATAACGCTTAATTTCCTCTTGCACAATTCTTTTTCCAACAAGGATTGATAAACCAAACACCTCGGAACAATCCTCTTCTGCAAGCTCAACCCAATAATACTCGGCCAATTAGCAATATCAGTTGCTTCCATCCCCATACTATTAATAAGAAAATCCAACACCCCCTCAATTTTATCCTAAGACGACGTAATAAACTTTGGATTCTTCTCTAATGCCAAGAGAATATCACGATCGGACCAACCATATTTCTTAAAGACCTGAACTTTATCTTCCTAAGTTGATTTACTAAGTGACCTAATCGTCCGAAGCGCCCAAAGGAACATCATACTATAAGGGTCAAACCCCATTCCCTTGATTTCCTTCACCATCTTTCTAAAAGTATCTGTACTAGACGTATACCCTATACGCTGATGACTCATGGAAGCTGCAATATTAACTCCGGGCACGCCTGCTTCGATTAAAATTTGAATATTATCTGGGTTATGGATCAACATAGTGGGTCAATTCGGGCTAGCCCATATAGGTGCGGGCCAAAATCGGTTCGGGGGGGGGGGGGGGCGAGGTAAGCCAACCTAATTTATTTTTTTATATTTTTTTCACCACAAAATAATGTCATTTTAAATGGAAATTCTGGGGCTATATCGACCTTGTGGACTCAATCCATGAATCTTGAAGTGAGAGAGACTCGAGAGAAGTAGAGAACAGAAACAGAGAAACCCTAAGCATACGTCGCCGTTTCCATCGCCGATGGAGCACTTTATCACGATTACTAATTCATTGTCGTTACTGTCTCTAATCCACACACATGTCTCTCTCCCTCTCACCCCTAGAGCCCGCAGGACGATCCTTCCTTTTCTTACCGACCTGACTGCCAGCCTCCAGCTGTTCGGGGTTTGAATCAGAGCTCCCCACGGTCTCCAGGTTGATGTGCTCACCCTCCTCATGAACGACCATTTGGATGTCTGCGCCGGCGGCAGCGCTTGTCTCAACCCCAGCCTCGGCAATGCGGCCTTCTCCAGCTCGTCCACTAGAACTTGACGACCTCCTGTGTTGAGCCCTTCAACTACGGGCTCCATTTCTATCAACGGGATGGCACCAGTAGTGTTCTTGGGAAGCTCATCATTTCTTTTTTCCATATTCTCCTGAGGATCGTGCACAGCATTCGACGCCGCTCGATCCCTCCTGGACACCCTTCGATCGTTAGCCCTGATTGTCCCACTCATGATGTCAGCTTCTATTCGAGTGATATCTTTCTCCGAAAGAACTGCAAGACAGATTGAAGCAAGTTAGTCATTTTTGACGAGACAAAAAGATGAATGATCACAAAAAGAAAAAGACAAGTTATAAGGACTTCACCCCCGGTCATCTCTAAATTAACACAACGTTCCTCTGGACGGGTGGCATGTGCCCCAGCACATTTAACGCAATTTGATCCCCAGGCCAAGTCTTCGTGGACGACCTAGACGGGATAACGAGCATCAAGGTTGATTTTTACCAAGGGTTCTGGTCCTATCGATGGCTTAGACATCATGCCTGCCTTGATGTATCTCCAATGAGAGGCTTCTATGTCTTTATAAGACACCCATCCAAGATCTAGCAGGTCATCAATCCTTTTCTTTAAATCCTTGGCCCAGGGAGCCGGCCATACAAGCTCGTCCGGAACCATCCTCTGACCTTGTGGGAAGGGGAATTGCCAACCCACTCTACTCTCTACGACAATCATATGGTTTTCCCAACCATAAACTTTGTTCTGAGTATCCAAGAATAGGCCTCGTACATTCCTAAGCGAAGCAACGCTGACAACAGACTTCCCACGGAGAGTGGACCTGGTCATCCTGTAATATTGACGAAAGACCTTGTTGCAAGGCTCGTAGCCAAGGAACCTGCAGACGACGATAAACGAAGAGAGGATCCTGACAGCATTGGCACTCAGCTCCATTGGCACGCAGTTTGAATCCTCCAGGAACTCATTAATGAAAGGATCAAGTGGTAATCTCAATCCAAGCTCGAAGTGTTTGTAGAAAAAAGCTACTTTCTCCTTGCTAGTCAGAAGGGATCAATGACGAGGCTCATACTCAGCCAGACTGAGATATTCAAGTCTATACATCGAGGCTTGGACTCTGAAGGACCCTCGTAGGGCATCAATCATCTGCTTCCCAACATCGCCCTTCCTCGTACTGACCTTGGTAATGGCCCAATTCCCTTGCGCCCCGGCTCCAAAGCCTTGTTCATTCCTCCCAGGTCGTACGCTCGTATGGAAAGCATTAACTATACGGGGACCCCCGTCGCTTGTGCTAGCCTCGTTGTTTTCTTGATTCGGTTGCTGGGAACGACCGTCGTGAACCATTGCTACAAAACAAGGGGAATCAGTCCTAACATCCTTAGGCGATGACCTATCTAAGGGCAACCTAGATTCTCCTGAAACCAAATTCCTAAGTGAATCACGACGGGACAAGAAGTAGTGAGTTTGGATGTGGTTGGGTAGGTCGTTCATTGACCTGAAAGGTGTTACCCTTGGGTCATCTTCCTCAAATTCCCCAAGGACCTCATCAGTTGGGAACCCCAATCTCTCATTTTTAAAACTAAATTTTACCAGTATTGAAGAACATTCAACTAGAGGGATTTCTCTCAAAATGCCCCTAGCACACTTATAAACCCTTTGGTTGAGCCCAAAACCAAACTTAACCCCTCTCTCAAAGCTTACCGTTCTGGGCGCCATTGTTCAAAATTCTAGACCCCAACAAAACCCAGAAAACGAAGAACAAATGAAGAAATTACCTGGTGCTGGATTTGAATATGAGTTTTCCGATGAGTTTACCGGCGGCAAATCAAAGAAATCCCTAATCCATGCTACTGGGTTGCTCAGGGGCGGAGAAGCGAGAACCTTCGATTACACCGGAAAACGTTTGTGCGGCTGCCGGAGTTGAACTTGGCGATCGCCGGAATCTTTCCTTGCTAAATGCTCTCGATAAACTCAGGTGTGTAAAGCTCTAAATGGAGGAGGGGTGAAGTTTTTATACCTAGAGAAGATGAAGGGTTTACGCATAGGAAACCCAAACGATGAAATGATGGGGGCATTAAATACCCTCTGTAATTTCCGAGGAGAATGTCCCATCGCGGGACGCGTGTCAATTAATGAAGGAATCTTGACCATCCACGTCATCAATGCTGACGTCACCACAATTCAAATTTCAAATTGACGGTTGTACGGATGACCCTGTGGGAAAATGCTAACTCCTGGCCCGTCAAGACGACCCATGAGTTGGGGGCTACTGAACGGGATATTTCGTGATGGGCCAGGCCCAAAATATTTCTACGAGCTATGGGCCCAACGAGCCCGCTAAGGGATCAAGATCAATGAAGCATATCAGGGTTTGGGTCGTGGCCCGTCTTACAACAGATGGCAGTCGTCGCCAATGAGCTACCAAGTCAATCTAACGACGAGCCTTCTCAGCCTATGGGTTAGAGCCAGCCTAACGGAGAGTGATCGTCGTCGCCATCGAGCGACCCAACTCACGTGGAGGACGAGACAACTCTCTCGGCCACTCGCTCGTCGAGTCGCCCCTCAGGGAGACGACCTTACTGGACATACAGCTCCAGGTCGTCCCTTCATTTAGCTTCCTCATCAAGCTTGATTGATTAGCTATTTTGGGATAAAGTCAGACCTGACACTGAGACATTCTGCGCGTGCAATCACGAAACCGGTAATAGCGCCAAAAGGTGTGCAGGTTGACTTTCCATTATAAGGCAAACCACTTATCCGTGTCAGACACAGCAGTGTCCTTACTCGAGCGGAGCAATCCCAACATGCCACGTGTGCGCCTTGGGAACCAAGCTGATCCAACGGTTGGCCATTATTCAATCCAACGGTTCAGATGAAATCCCTAATATCATTTCCTCCACTATAAATAAGAGAACAGAATCATGGACTAAGGTAATGCTTATTTGCGTATTCACGTATACACACACCCACCATATTATTTCCGCCATCTTCCAGTCCATACACTGATTCTCACGCCGGAGGGCCTTGCTGGAGGAGCCCCGACGCAGTTCACAGTTACTTTCTTGTGTTGTGCAGATCCCAAGTCAGCTCAATATCACGCTGGACAACAATAGCTGATCCCGAACGCATTCCTGCATCATCAATATATATATATATATATATATATATATATATATATATATATATATATATATATATATATATATATATATATATATATATATATATATTTAATCCTACAGTTGCTTGTGTTAAATCATTGTGAGTTTTGATGAAGTATCCGTTCTCAAAATTGTCTTATGTAAAGAATATTAATTCAGGATCTTGAGAGATAGGGCACTCTACAAGGTGAATTCGGACTTCGTTGATGCAGCGATAAGTGGTGCAATCGGAGTCATCAGTCGTTGCATTCCGCCTATTAATCCACTTCCTTATTGCTCTTTAGTTGGTAAAAGATGTTTTATGTTTTTCTAGGAACCGACAGTAGCAGCTTCAACAGCAGTGTGGCTGATCAAGGAGTAAGTATCTTTTATTGGAAGAAATATTTGATATTCATTTTCACTTCTATCTTTGGATCAGTTTAATGCTTTAAACTTCAGTACTTTAGTTTTTTTCGTTGATGATATATTAGTGAAACTAATATTTTAGAAAGGAGACTGTCTTTTTGGGACAAATAAAAAGCGTAAATTGGAGTATCATTTTGGGACGGATGGAGTATTAACACTACGATATCTGAGTAAAAATTGTCGTGTTGTGATACTAATGGTTTTCTTTTGGGTTTCATGGTAAACAGATGCTGCCAAGGAGTGTAAATTGATTTTGGATATAGTCGAGTCAGTATTACCAAATGGAATGATTGAGGACATTTTTGAAGATTGCAAGTTACAGGAAATGTTGCCAAAGCACTGGAATTGCTACCTTAGCTGTGGATTCAGTCTGGCATTCTGAATGAAGCGATTGTTGCATACAGAAGGGCTCTAATCAATCCCTGGAGTTTGGATCCAAAAAGGTTATCAAATGTACAGAAAGACTTGGCTACAATGTTACTATATGGAGGCGTTGAAGTCAGCCTTCCACCTCAATCAAAGCTATGGGATCCAACAAATTCTAAAAACAATGCAGAGGAAGCTATACTTTTGCTGTTAATACTCATGAGAAAAGTCTTGTATGGTGAAATAAAGTGGGACCCAGAAATTATAAACCATTAGACTTTTGCACTCTTGATAGTTGGTCAATTTGAATGTCTGACTGATCATTTGGAGCAGATTCTCCCGGGTACTTATACCCGAGCTGAGAGATGGTTTTCTCTTGCCCTTTGTTACAGTGCTGCTGGTCAAAATGAAGTAGCCTTGAATCTTTTAAGAAAGGCTTCAGGATTCTCAGAAGAAAAGCACGAACCCTATTTGCCTTCCTTTTTGTTGAGAGCGAAAATGTGTTCTCAAGATCCAAAACATGCTCATGAAGGGATAAATTTTGCTCGTAAAGTGATTGAATCAGCCAAACATCAAAACGAGCATTTAGTAGGTAGAGCTGAAAGCATAGTTGACCTTGATTTGGACGAAATAGGAAGGGTTGACCAACTGGAACTTCTTAGGTTGAAAGTTGTGCTTCAGATTGCTCAAGGACAGCCCAGGCAAGCCATAGAAACCTACAGAGTTTTGCTATCAGTAATTCGGACACAAGGAGAAAATCAAGAAAACTTTGATTCAGAGGTTCATATAAAGGTAGAAACAAGTTCTAATAATAATTATATTGCTAATCTGCATTTAAGTAATGAATAAGGAATTTCAGAACTGCGTTCTCACTAATTAATTTGCACTTTCCAGGAGCTGGAAATGGAAGCTTAAAATTAATTCTGAGCTTGGATCATTGCCTGATGCAGAAATTTGTCTAAACAAAGCCAAATCAAAGGAGTTTCACTTCCCTCAAGGGTGGCATTCAACAGATTCGACCACCGTTTTACAAATTATACTACCTCTGTCCCATAGATCTAGCCAAATAAATTTTTTAAGCATCGCTGTCCTTCACATGTTTCCTATGTTCTGATGTGAGATTGATGCTACCATGTGCTTTTTGAAGCTGTCAGTTTCACCTTGTATTACATGTAAAACCCATTACCAGTTTGTATTCTAGCTCACTTTTTATCCAGTATTCCCAGGAGAAATTGGGTCATGCACCTGCACTTGGACTGTTCAATGCTTATTGTTAGGACCTAACTATGTAAGCCACATAGTTACCATAGGTTTTGACAAAGAAATATATCATTTGTTATCTGACAGCCAAGATAACATATGACCTTGGACAGCTAAGCCATCAACTTCAATCTGCACAGCACTTCTATATATATCAACTGGACAGCTATGATTCAATCATCCCACAAAGATATCACTCAAAACCACTCATATACATTAATGTATCTAATTACATGTGTAGTATGATACTTTACATATTGCCTAAACCTTCTAGATCAAGAACTTAGCTCTGACAGCTAAGGTTCTCTCACAGCAAAGACTTCATCCCTCAACAAACTATGATCTTCAACATCAGCGGCAATGAAGAAATCTGTGATGACCAAGATGTGCCTTGCCCAATCTCTCCATACAGATGTTGCCCGGCTCATCTCCATAATAATCACATGCCCGGTTGCAGCTTCCGGCTAATTTATTCTCCAAATAACAAAGGCCCTAAATGCAACTCCAACATGCATTCACTCCCTTGTCTCCTTGTCTCCTCCAACGGCTATTTCCTAGCTTATAAAAGGAACTCTCCAAGACTGAAGACTCACCCCTGTCTTTACACACACCCAACTTCTACAAACCTTGCATCCAAACCTTCTCAACCTGCAACCAATAATCAAAACAATATTAAGACACTTGTAACGATCTCGTGTGTATAAACCGATTTGTAAGAACCCCTTAAGACCGACTTTAAGTGGGTAGTGAGAATAGCTTATTAGAGCTTGATCCCTAATAGATCGTACTTATTAGGAAGAGGAAGTTCAAGGAACTTGCCTATTCAATCCTTTGTAAATCTTAACGGGAACTAGATTTAAGTGGATTGATCTCACTTGTCAAGGTTGACAGTGAGGGTGGACGTAGGAGGAGTGAACTCTGAACCACCTTAAAATTCCTTGTGTTCAATTGGTATTATCACACAACACACACACATATACACACACATACACTATTCACTTGTCTTTACATTATTTCAAACACTTTTATTCCGCTGCACATTTAACTCCAATCTTTAAAACCAGTTAACCTCTGACAGCTAAGATTTCACCTCAGCTGTCAAACCTTAACTGCCTAACCTTTAATTTGATTTAAAGTAAACAGGACCTTTCAATTGGTATCAGAGCCAGTCTTCACACATAAAAGTCTAACAACTTGTGAAGGATCAACTACCAACCCACCATGCCTCAACCAAGAAGAAATAATGAGAAAGACATTCCCCACATTGATGACTGTGGATCATTTGAAATATATGCATCAAAAATCAAAACTTACCTTGATGCCAACAGTATCTCGGAACCGGTTTGCCCTTAAAAATGAAGTCACATATCCCGTATCCGTTGATACAAATGGTGGACCTAGCAAAGTTAAATCTCCCGAATTACTGGACTGATTCAGAAAGGCAACTTGTTAGTGCTAACCTTAAAGTCAAGAACATACTCCAAAAGAGTGTCAATGACTCTCTTGCTCAAGAAATTGCCAAGGAGCCAACTGCAAAGGCCGCTTGGGAACTCATTCATACCAAGTTCCAAAAACACACTAGTGTTAGAACACAAAACCTATACAATCTTCTTAGACAACTTGACAACTTCAAATTCTACCCTGGTGAGAAAGTAAGTGCTGCAAAACCAAGGTTTGAAGACTTGGTAAGATCCATTGCTGATCATGGTAAAACTTTTGAGAACCAAGACTTGTGTCTCAAAATATACTCCAACCTTCCTCAAGAATATGAGAAGGTAGCTTTGCCAATAAGAGAAGGCTCGAATGGAGCACCATGACCGTTGAACAATACTTTGGTAAACTTGAAGCATATGAACTAGAAGGAATGATAAAACTTCAACCTGTTCCCTCCATCTCACAAACTCTTGCCTTAGCCGCCCAAGAAACCACCCAAAAACCAATTACCCAACAAGATAGTGATTCTATGGTTCTTCTCTCCCTCCAAAAAGTAAACCTTCCCTCAAATAACCTCTCCCAAGGAGATCTACCAAGCCTCATATCCACGGCCGTCGAAACACCTTGAAAGCACATAAGAAGTCCTTTGAGAGAAGCTATAGCCCATCCACATCTGATCAAGAGAACCCTAAAAAGAAAGTTGAATGCTTCAACTGTAAGAAGCTTGGACATTACTCCTTCCGATTGTCCCGAACCAAGGAAACCTAGGGAAAGTCGACACCTAAGAAATTCTCATACTCTAAAGAGATAATTCATAGTTCAAGATGCAACTTGCTACAATTGCACAAAGAAGAAGAATGAGAAGAATAAAGAGCAAGTATTGATTGCCGACTCATCCAAGTTCGGTGATGAGGAATGTGAGTACAGTGACTCTGAAAGTGAAGGAGAAGAAGCAATGATATGCTTGATGGCCGGAGATGATGAAAACTCGAGACAATGAAGAGGATCTTGAAGCCTTAGCTGCCGAGGAACTAAAACAGGTACCTCAATTTAATACCTTAAATAATGAAGAATTTAAACAATTAGTCAGCACTTTATTAATTCAAATAAAAAGACACCAAACTGGCTTTGCTTCATTACTCACTGACAATCTATCCCAAAGTAAAACCATTGAGAACCTTGAAAACGCCAATCAAGGTCTGAAAGTCCAAAACCTTATGCTTGAAAAGGCCAATGAAGATCTCGATGCCTATGAATTCCAAACTTCTGGAAACCAATATCAATCTTGAAAAGGAAAATGAATCCTTCAGAAAGAAGTTTAAAACCTGGAATAGCTCGGAGAAGCCTTGACCCATTTTAGCTACAACCAAAGACTCCCAAGTGACAAATCAGGAATTGGAGCTAACAACCCTACTATGTACACTTATACCCCTCTTACTGATGAAAGGGCAATTGACAAAATGGTTCTTGAAAGCATGAACTATGTCAAAGTCCAAGAAAATGTTTATCCTATCCAAACCAAGGAAGATCTTAAGGAAAAAGGAAAAATGGATGAAGCTAGCTCCACCACACCGATGTATCAACTCCAGATAGCCCCACTCACACCGACAAAAATCATATAGCCATTCTAAAACAGCCAAAAGGAAAAGGAGAACAAGCAAGCAAAGGTAAATACATATGGCAAAAGAAAGGAATCAAGGAGCAAATTAAGGAGAACCAACCAAGACATGACAGACAGCAGAGGTCTCCTAGACAACCAAGACATGGTGGACAGCAGAGGTTCCCTAGACAGTCAAGATATGGTGAACAGCTGAGGTCTCCAAGACAGAAAGATTCTATGATCATCACTCATATGCCAAACCTCAAAGACCTAACTGGCCATTCTCTAATGGAAGAAACCATGCCCAACACAATACCTCTCCTAGATCATCTCATAATTCCCCAAGCCATTCTCAGCTTTCATAACCAAAATCTATTCTCTTCTCCCAACCAATTCCTTAATCAAACCCAACCTATTGCTCCTACTCCCTATATGCCGCAAATCATGGGATATTATAATGCCCTAAACCAGTACTTTGGAAAGAGAGCAATGAACAAAGCTAGGGGACCAAAGAAATTCTAATCCTTTGGACCCAAAAGAATAAAGGGTACCATAAATGTATTTTGTTGTTTTGTAGGAACCTAGGAAAGGAATATGGTACTTGGACAAAGGGATGCGCAGTACATGACTTACAACAAGGAGTGGCTACAACAATATGTCCCCAAAAATGGTCCAAATGTAACTTTTGGTGACAATTCTCAAGCCAAAGTCAAAGGATCAGGAAACCTTGTTACTAAAGATATTATTTTCACTAATGTATCTTATGTAGAAGGTCTCAAGCACAATTTGATTAGCCTTAGTCAGATTTGTGATAAGGGATATCATGTTGAATGTTCCAAGAACCACTGCATTGTCAAGGATGTCAACAACAAATCAATCCTCACTTGGAATAAGAAAAGGCAATCTCTACCGTCTAAACCTTGAAATTGTGGATTCCTCAGATGCCCATTGCCTTCTCTCCTTCACCAATCCGACATGTCTTGGTTATGGCACAAAAGATTAGCTCACCTAAACCCGAAAAGCATCTCAAAACTAGCCAACTCCAACCTAGTAAAAGGCCTACCCAAAATACCCTTCAAAAGGACAAGTTATGCAAAGCTTGTCAATGTGGAAAACAAAAGAAAACCTCCTTCACTGCCAAAACCAGACTAGATACCTCTAAACCTCTTCAACTTCTTCACATGGACCTTTTTGGACCTATCAGTAACTAGATCTCTTGGTGGAAAGAGATACTCTCTTGTTGTAGTTGATGACTACACTAGATTTACTTGGATCATCCTCCTTGAATCCAAAAGGGATACTTTGGAACAACTTGTCAAATTGTTCAATAAAATTCAAAACCAAAAGAGTTTATCCATCATCAAAATTAGATCGATCATGGTAAGGAATTTGAGAACACCGGTGTTGAAGAATACCGTGATCAAAAAGGGATTGAGCACAACTTTTCTCGCTCCTAGAACTCCTCAAAGAAATGGAGTTGCAGAAAGAAAGAATAGAACAATTTGTGAGGCGGCAAGGTCTATGTCGTAACACAACCTTCCCAAATATTTTTGGGGTGAAGCAAGAACCACCGCCGTCTATGTTCAAAACAAAACCCTCATCAACAAGTTTCACTCCAAGACTCCTTATGAACTTTGGAATGGAAGAACACCAACCATTTCATACTTCCATGGCTTTGGAAGTAGATGTTTCATACACAACAATGGGAAAAATAATCTTGACAAATTTGATTCAAAGAGTGATGAAGGAATTTTCCTTGGATACTCCAATACAAGCAAAGCCTATAGAGTTTACAACAAAAGAAGACTTGTTGTAGAGGAATCAATTCATGTAGACTTTGATGAAAATAATGACCAAAGTCACACTGAGCTATGTGATTTTGATGAAGCTGTGGGCAACTCGATAACCTTCCCGAGGTTTCTCCTGCTCATGACCCCTCTTGTCTCATCCCCGAAGAAGATTCACCTTCCCTTCCTTATATAGTGCCCAAAGACACAAATAAACAATCAACTTTGCCCGACACCATGAAACCTCTCTCAACAAAGAAAGGTGCATCTCGATCATGATGCATCAATTAACCTTCCTTCATCCAAACATCAAAATCCCCTTGAAGAAGACCCTATCCAATCTCGATAACAACTCCTCTCAATCAATTCCTCAACCCGAAATAATTACCCACATTATCCCTCCAAACAAAAACATCTATATAGATCTTCCTATACACAAAATGGACATACCACCTAACATGCCTGTTCTTGACTCTCTATTGAGTGCCTTCATCTCCCAAATTGAACCCAAAAAGATAAATGAAGCTCCTCAAGACCCAGATCGGATAGAAGCAATGGAGGAAGAGCTAGAGCAATTTGAAAGAAACAAAGTTTGGAAGCTTGTTCCTAAGCCAAAGAACCAAACTGTCATAGGAACAAGATGGGTGTTTAGGAATAAAATGAATGAAGAGGGTGTTGTAATAAGAAACAAAGCTAGACTGGTTGCTCAAGGATACGTACAAGAAGAAGGCATTGATTATGATGAGACTTTTGCACTTGCAAGACTTGAAGCTATAAGGCTATTTCTTGCCTATGCTTCATTTAAGAAGATGAAAGTGTTTCAAATGGATGTTAAGAGTGCATTTCTAAATGGAATCCTAAATGAAAAGGTGTTTGTTTCTCAACCTCCTGGATTTGAGCATCCCAAGTTTCCTGATCATGTATATAAATTGGACAAAGCACTATATGGACTTAAACAAGCACCAAGAGCTTGGTATGACACCCTATCTAGATATCTCCTTGGTAAAGGATTTACTAAGGGCCATATTGATAACACTTTGTTTATCAAAAAATATGGAGATGATCAGTTGCTCATCCAAGTCTATGTTGATGACATCATTTTTGGATCATCAAATGAAGACTTGTGCACTGAATTTGGGAATATTATGAATGACCAGCTTTGAAATGAGCATGATTGGTGAGCTTACATTCTTTTTGGGCCTTCAAGTCAAGCAAATGGAGGAAGGAATATTCATCAACCAAGCTAAATATACAAGGGACATGATCAAAAAGTTTGACATGCAATCTTCTTCACCTGCTAAAACTCCATTGTCAACCACAACCAAACTTCATGCTGATCCTGATGGCCAAAGTGTAAATCCAACACTTTACAGGAGCTACATTGGATCCCTTCTCTATGTAATGTGCCTTCAAGACCCGACATTATGTTTAGTGTCTGTCTTTGTGCTAGATTTCAGTGCAAATCCCAAGGAGTCTCATCTCTCTCGTCGTCAAGAGAATTCTGAGATATCTCAAAGGAACCCCGATTATGGATTGTGGTATCCTACTGAATCCCCATTTTCTTTAATTGGATTCACTGACTCTGATTATGCAGGGTGTAACCTAGATAGAAAGTCCACAAGTGGTGGATGCCAATTCATTGGATCTAGAATCATTTCATGGTCAAGTAAAAAGCAAACCTCAGTAGCCACCTCAACAGCTGAGGCTGAATATATTGCTGCTGGTTTGTGTTGTTCACAAATACTTTACCTCAAAAGTCAATTACAAGATTTTGGAATTGAACTGTCCAACATCCCAATCTTTTGTGACAACTCAAGTACCATTGCCATGACAGAAAACCCTGTCCAACACTCAAAGACAAAGCATATTGAGGTCAGACATCACTTCATCAGAGACCATGTTGAAAAAGGGAACATTAGTCTTGCTAAAGTGTGTACTGAAAATAATGTCTCTGACATCCTAACAAAGGCTATGGATGAGAAAAGATTTGAGATGTTAAGAGCAATGCTAGGCATGATTAATCTACCAAAATAAAACAAAGGGAAAAACTCTTATTCATTGGAACAAAACATTTCCTATGGCTGCTGTCAACAACATTGTCTGACAGCTAACCTCTTTCTCAATACAAAAGCTTCTTACCTATCAAAACCAAACTTCATTCCTACATTACAGAAATTCAAACACCTTAAAAACAACCATAAACCCATAGTACCAAAAGCTTCATCAACCCTCCTTCTCATCTCAACAAGCACCTCTGAAAAGCCTTGACAGCTAAGGACTGTCAATCCTGTTTATCCCATAGCTGATCTTGGAAGCAATCATCCCCATAGCCTCTATCACTATGAATAATGTCTGGAGCTTGGTATGCACTCTCTTTGATATCTCCATATCTCTCCAACCAAACAGGGTGCCTTTCCATGAATGGATCAATTGCAGAGGTTGAGAACTGCAAAGAAGGACAGACCCTCCTTGGCCACCATTCTTCAACTGCATTATAGGGAGGATACTCACTAAGTGGTGAGATAAAGCTGAAGGTACCTGAAGAATTTGCACTTGCCTGTGCAATGATAGCTTGATCAGACTGAGGACCTTCATCCTCCTCACCATTTAGAGCAGCTGGACTCAAACACTTGAGAAATTGAGAAAACAACTTCATATAGACTTTGGAAGGAGAATTTTGCACTCCTGCAAAGTTATCTCCAGCCTCCTCAAGAACTGCTTGGCTAAGAGTTAGAGAATCCTGGTGACAAATGTGAATTCCTTGACAGCTATGAAATCATTGACCAATTTTTGTGTCAACCTTAATCCTTTCATCACTGTCAAGCTTCACTAGCTCTCCCAAGGTATAAACCCTTTCCACTTTGTCCTTAACTGGCCTACTTGACTCTCCTTCTCTTTTCTTTCTTGACAGCTTAACCTTAGCTGTCAGATCACTGGTTCCCCCTTCAACTATCTTAGCCTTACCCTTACCTTTTGCTCTCTCTCTTAACCTATTTTCCTCACCTTCCAAAAGTGCTAATCTCTCCTCCTCCCAAAACTTTCTTCTTATCTCTCTCTCCTTCATCTCCTCCTCCTTATTGGGATCATCTTTGAGTATTTGATCCACCTCCTGCTCCAAACCTATATCGCCTTTGGAGCCTATATGACAGAAACTCCCTCTCAAACCTTGCCTCTCTTGTTTCATCTACCCTTGGACTTTGAAAAACAAGTCTCTTTGCAGTCTTAGCCATTTTGCTAGGACTGAACTTTGAAACAAGTCTTCCCATTTCTCTATGAATGAAATGAATTTGGTAAATTTCTTCATCTGAATCATTTCCTTATATAGCCAAATTCAGCTTTCACCAAATTAGTGGCAATGATCATTCAAAATAGACTTGGCCGGTAATTAAGTCTCGACAGCCTATGAATTTAGTTCTTGCCAAATCGAGGATGTTTTGGAACTTGCCACTAACATATATCTATTAATGTCTCTGTTTATTCCTCTCGAAATTTCGCCTTTGTGTACGGAAATAACTCCCATGTTTTATGGGAAGTTATTGTACAAGTAATGAGTGGAGACAAATATCACTGTTCATGAACAGCCTCCCTCTTAAATGCAAATTTTAACCGTTGCAAGAACTCCACGTATTAGCCGTTGAACTCCACCAATCCCCATATCAAAACTATCATTTAACCTTGCGATTTAATCCCTCGCTAAACAATCACTATTCTCCCTTCCAAATTCATCCTTTAATTCCCTCTGTTTTTCTCATAAACCCTAAAAACTCTCTGTTCTAAGTTCAAACATGTCTTACCCTGAAGCCCATGGATACTTCATCAAACCTGAGTTCTATGAGCACAATGTTGGAGCTCTCATCAAAGAACTTTTGGAATCCAATCATCTCTGCAATATGATGGAAGCTCAACCTCCTATTTATGAGAAGTCAGGCAGAGAGATTTTTATGAAAGGAGAAAGACAATCAACTGGGGCAATCAAAACCATCATTGAAGGTACTGAAATCAATGTGACCCCCAAGATTGTGTCCAAGGTTTACAACATCCCCATCAAAAGCAATGGTATTTCAAATCTCTGGAATAGGAAAGACAACAACCTGGAACCCTTCTACAAAAGGTTCTTTGACAAACCAAGCTGCAATTATCTATTGGTTCAGGACAAACCAATCAAAAAGAAGGACCTTGATTTGTTCAAATCAACCCTAATGGATGTTGTAATCAAAGGGTTTGATGGAAAGCAGTCATCATTTGATCAAATAAGTCCCAATGAATGGAAGCAAGCCCTAAGTTTGATAACCAAAGAAGTTAACTGGAGTGTTGCCTTACTTCACAACTTTCAATTAGCCATATCTCCCTCTCCTTGGAAATACAAGAAACAAAATCCAAGGATGAACAATTTCAGATTCATGAGTGGAATTCTCCATCATCTTATTCCAAGGTTGAATCCTCCCCTTAAGGATGAGTGGCTTGAGTCTGCATCTCTAGTATCAACCAGAAGCTTCAACTTGAGCACCTTCAAACTGAAGGGCAAGAAGAAATTAGAGCTTGGGGACAGCTCTGAGAATTTTGATGAAGCCTCTCAAAGATTGAAAGAGAAAACTGAGAAGGATATGAAGATATGGCAGGGATTGGTAAACATGGTGAATGATAAAAGATCCAAGAGAAAGCATGACAAAGGTGTTGTCATAAAAGAAAGAGCTCAAGAGACTTCTCCAGCCAAAATCAAAAGAAGAAAAAGCCTAGCCAAGATGAAGAAAACAGGAAAGGGAAAGAAGCTTAGTAAAGGAAAGCAAATTCAAGAAGAGATAGCTGTTGAGCAAGAAAGTGCTCAAGAAACTGACAAAGGAAAGATGGTAGCTGAGGAGCATGCTGACAGTGAAGAGACTCAGTCAGATCCTATCTTCAAGGATATTGATGAGTATGATGGTGAAGAAGAAGAAATCCCTGATGCTGTGTATGCTGGTGAAGCTCAAGGTGATGAGTTTGATGAAGATATGAGAAGAGCTGTTGCTGAGTCACTAATGGAAGTGAGGACAGCTAAGGTTGGACAGTCATCTGGGACAGCTATGGAAGCTTCATCTCTGACAGCTAAGGTTGTCTCAAGTGCTGAAACCCCATCCAAGGTAATCTCTAAGCCTTCTCTTACTCTCAGTACTTTCTCTAGGAAGAGAAAAACAGATAAAAATGCTCCCCCATCCAAAAAGTTGAAACCAACCACTCCTCAACCCTCCTCATCCAAAGACCAATCTAGTTCACCTCATGACTCTGTGGCTCAAGGCATCCTAAATCTTAATCCCTCTAACATTAGTCCAAATGAGCCAAGTGTTGAAAAAGATAGGGGGAATAGCTCTAGCTCTGAAAAGGATGAGCCTCTGTTAAGGGGGAATAAAAGTCCTATGTCTCCCATTCTGACAGCTATCCCTCTCTCAAGTCAAGAATCTCCCTCTGACAGTCCCTCAGATCCTTCCCCCATCCCTGAAAACATTTTCAAGGCTTCTGAAGGACTTTCCTTAGAGGATCCCATGCATGTCCCTGCTGTTATCTATTACTTAAGACAAGTGCTAACAGAGGAAGAAACCCAAAAAGCCTTGAAACTTATCAAACACAGAGATTTGGCCAAGAAAGTAACCATTCCTGCACCTGAACCCATTCCTGCACCTGAACCCATTCCTGAAACTGAACCTCAACCTAATCTTGAACCTGAACCTCAATCTGGTCAAGAATCTCAATTTAAACCTAGTGAGACTGATCAAAACCAAGAAACTGTTGATCCCTCCCTTGAATCTGAAATCCTTCCTACTTGTGAACCTTGGATTTTAGATTGTGACATTGACTTTTCCTTCCCCTCTATCATGGCTGCCCACCAAAGATTGAAGGATATTTCCCATTTCCCTGAAATTGCCAATCCTCACCTGGTCTCCAATCCTTGGCTGTTAAGCAAAAATTCCATTATGATTCATGCAAGGAATAGATGTGGCCTCATAGTGTTTGCCCATGAGGAATGGAAAAAGTACAGAATAGCTCTTCCCAACTCCTTCTTTCACAAAGCCCCCTTACTACCCAACTTCATGGATATCTCTACCATAATAGATTGGGAAATTTTGTTCTCCCAGCTCCTCTCTTCAAATATCAATGAATGCATTTATATGCCTTCATCCCTGGTGTATGCCCTATGCATTGAGCTTGCCAAAGAAATGTATTGGAGGATTTGCCTCAATAAATCCATTATCATGGCTGTCATTGCAAGACCAAGCCTTGAGCCTATGTTTCCCCTTCATCTTCAGTACCCTCTTCTTTCATCCCCCTAAACACAAGATCTCTCCAATCCAACCTTCCTCCAAACTTCAATCCTTCAACTTTTGTGCCCCCATATCATGTGACCATTACAGACATGCAAAGATTTACAAGGTCAATGATAACCAAGATGAGACACATTTTGGAAGCCTCAACTGTGTCAAAATCTGAGAGGAAGGCCTCCAAAAGAAAGGCCATTGAATCTGATGAAGAAGCTGTGAACCTGGGAAAAAGAGCCTCTGTGCCGCTCCAAATGTTATTGTGTCAAGTGATGATGAAGATAGTGCTCCTGTGATGAAACAGCATCAACTCTCAACCTCTACTGTTCTCACTGTCTCAACTGATCCACCTCAAACTCAACAACCCATCACTCTTCAATCAAACCCCTTCTTTTCTAACCTATTTGCAGGAACAAGGGGTCAAAGCTCAAAACCAAAGAAGGCTCCCTTATGGGGTACTATGAGATTGAGAAATGATGAAGAGCCCCTGTCCAAAGCTGTTCTCAAGGAAAGGCAAAACCAAACCTTCACCTATGATGATGAGATGAGCTGGGAATGGAACAATGAGATGTACTACAGAGGTGTTGAGGACAAGATGAAGAGAGTGCTACTTGCAGAAAGAGAGGAGATCCTTGCAGCAAGAAGAGAAAGAGATGAATTTTCTTAAGAAAATGTTATGTCTTTTTGGATAAGTCCTCTTTTAAATCCCTACCTTTAATTCCTGCTTTTAAAAAACATTGTTTATTTTGGATAATATGTTTTGTTTTAAAGACTCAGTTGATTGAATCAAGAAGATTGTTCTCATCTTCATTGGTATATTCATTCTTGAGTATCTTGCAGGTTATATCTTTATTAGATACATTACTTTGCCAAAAAGGGGGAAATTGTTAGGACCTAACTATGTAAGCCACATAGTTACCATAGGTTTTGACAAAGAAATATATCATTTGTTATCTGACAGCCAAGATAACATATGACCTTGGACAGCTAAGCCATCAACTTCAATCTGCACAGCACTTCTATATATATCAACTGGACAGCTATGATTCAATCATCCCACAAAGATATCACTCAAAACCACTCATATACATTAATGTATCTAATTACATGTGTAGTATGATACTTTACATATTGCCTAAACCTTCTAGATCAAGAACTTAGCTCTGACAGCTAAGGTTCTCTCACAGCAAAGACTTCATCCCTCAACAGCTATGATCTTCAACATCAGCAGCAATGAAGAAATCCTGTGATGACCAAGATGTGCCTTGCCCAATCTCTCCATACAGATGTTGCGGCTCATCTCCATAATAATCACATGCCTGGTTGCAGATTCCAGCTAATTTATTCTCCAGTCAACAAAGGCCCTAAATGCAACTCCAACATGCATTCACTCCCTTGTCTCCTTGTCTCCTCCAACGGCTATTTCCTAGCTTATAAAAGGAACTCTCCAAGACTGAAGACTCACCCCTGTCTTTACACACACCCAACTTCTACAAACCTTGCATCCAAACCTTCTCAACCTGCAACCAATAATCAAAACAATATTAAGACACTTGTAACTGATCTCAGGTGTATAAACTGATTTGTAAGAACCCCTTAAGACTGACTTTAAGTGGGTAGTGAGAATAGCTCAGATTAGAGCTTGATCCCTAATAGACTGTACTTATTAGGAAGAGGAAGTTCAAGGAACTTGCCTATTCAATCCTTTGTAAATCTTAACGGGAACTAGATTTAAGTGGATTGATCTCACTTGTCAAGGTTGACAGTGAGGGTGGACGTAGGAGGAGTGAACTCTGAACCACATTAAAATTCCTTGTGTTCAATTGGTATTATCACACAACACACACACACATACACACACATACACTATTCACTTGTCTTTACATTATTTCAAACACTTTTATTCCGCTGCACATTTAACTCCAATCTTTAAAACCAGTTAACCTCTGACAGCTAAGATTTCACCTCAGCTGTCAAACCTTAACTGCCTAACCTTTAATTTGATTTAAAGTAAACAGGACCTTTCACTTATGTACAACTTTCTTTTGTTATTTACCTCCGCCATTATCAGCTGATGGCATTCTTCTGATAATCTTTTACAGGCTGTAACTGGAGACTGTTGCTAAAATCACACATGATAAGCTGAAGACAAATGAAACTCAATCGGCAAAGAAAATAGGGTTCTTCAATTGAACAGAGCTTAACATGAAAGGATCACGCGATCCAACAGAAAAGCTCTCGGATACAACGCTACCAACATTCAAGCCCAAAAGTACGGACGAAGAAGACAAGGTGGAGAAACCTAATGTAATCAACACCCCTTCATCGACAATAGTCTGAAGGTGACAAAGAGGATATGAGAGCAATTGAGAATAACATAGCTACCATTTGCAGCTCCGATCGTACATACGTTATTGATACAACTCACATGCTGAACACTTAAATTTTATAGCTTCTCTCCGTCCCAGCTCATGTTTCTCTCAGAGTAGTTGTTCAAACCCTTCTTGAGATTGGATCAAATAGCTTTACGCATTTGATCACCGTTTTGGAGAGATATGGGCAAGGAATTGCTAAGATATGCCCAGGTCAGTAAAAGGAAATAATGCTGATTGATGACGTAAGTTCTTTTTGGAAAAACAGCTCTCAAACCACAGCTATAGCAATTGATAGAATGATGGGTTATCGACTTATATCTAATTTGGCCATTGTGAGATGGGTTTTCACTCCAGCAAATATAGAACAATTTCATACCTCAGATAGTTTATGGGAGGTAGGCAAGCTTATTTCCAAGTTTTTACATCCCCTATCAGATTTCGGATGTGTGTCCTTTAGAAAAAAATCCATCTTTTCCAAACTGAGTGTTTATTTTATATTTTCAAGGAACTTGGGTTTAATAATTTATAGTTGCACATATTCAGAAAATACCCTTAATGATCTCATTACCCCGTTACTTAGGAAAGTTAGGACATGATACTTTACAAAGGTGACTTTTGTAGCTTCACTTGTAATGCACACTCTTTCGATACATTTTCCTTTCTGAAATTGGACACTGAGTTTGGGACGGAGGGAGGATCAGTTGTGGCTGTGTCCGAGATTGTTGGTGCAAAAGTAAAGGCATTAAATCTTTACTTCTTAAAAGGTCATATAGCAGATAATACCGAAGTGTCGAAAAAGTCATAAAATAACAGTTTAATAATTAAATTTTTATTTCTTAATCAATAACTATTAATATGCCCCGTCGAGTATCGACGGGTTACTCACTAGTTTTACTAGAAGCAGGTGTGCCCGGAGTTAATATTGCAGCTTCCATGACTTATCAGCGTAAAGGGTGCACTCCTTGTCTGGATACTTTTAGAAAGATGGTGGAGCAAGTCAAGGGAATGGGGTTTGACCCTTATACTATGAAGTTTCTTTGGGCTCTTCGGTCGATTAGGTCACTTAGCAAATCCAAGTGGGATGATAAAGTACAGGTGTTTAAGAAATATGGTTGGTCTGATGATGATATTGTATTGGCTTTTGAGAAGAACCCACAGTTTATTATGTCGTCTAAGGATAAACTTGAGGGGGTATTGGATTTTCTTGTTAATAGTATGGGTATGGAACCAACTGATATTGCTAATTGTCCGTGTATTATTGGGATGAGCTTGCAGAAGAGGATTGTTCCGAGGTGTTCGGTTTATCAATCCTTGTTGGAAAAAGAATTGTGCAAGAGGAAATTGAGCGTTATTTATTTGTGTTCTATTTTGGAAGCTAAGTTTCTCACCAGGTTTATAAAGCCTTACGAGAATGAAGCACCTGAGCTATGGGATTTATATAACAGACCTTGTCAGCTCAATGGAGCTTCAAGCTTTAAAGTTTAAGGAAATTGGATCCAACCCCTTTGACAACGAAGTGTGTTGTCGATTTCGCTGACCTTCAAGCATCAGAGGAGTTCTGAGGGATCAAAATGGGAGAATGTTTTTTTTCTGGGTTTGCAAAGGCAGCTCTACAAATGGCTCTAACACCTGCAGTCAGAAAAAAAACACACATTGAGACCGATCTTTGCTTTCTTTTAATCTCATTTGCAGGAGGGCTGGGCGGTGAACCATTAGCTCAGACCACTTGACTAATTAATCAACTGAGTTGGAAGTTTTTCCATCATGATATACATTATTGAGTCCGTCTCTAATAAAACGTGTAGCTAAAGTTGTCGTGGAAACTCTTCTTTTGGATTTTACATGCGATCAACTAATGAGCCTGATGCGTATGCAGCTGCTTTTGTATCTTTCGATCAATTGTCTCCGATTCTGTATGAGGTTGTTGCCTCTAAAGCGGTTTAGGCTAGCATGAGATTGCATTGTATGAGGTTTTGTATCTTTGGATTTTACATGCCTGCTGTGTACGAGTTTTTTACCAACTAAAATAATCTGTAGAAGCAAATCTTGACATGTTATGCAAATGTACCCCAAACATAATAACAAGTTTTACTAGATAATTAAATCAACCTATAATTATTGCTCAAATTTTATTCGTAAAAATGACCAAAAAAAATGGGAAAATGACTTTGTTAATATAGGGTACAATGATGAAAACCAAAACTTAAACCAATTGGGTAGTAGGAACGAAGAAGTATCCTTTTCCAAGGAAACAAGAGACGCACAAAACACTCTCGGCCCAAGCCTTGCCGCCCCTATGTGGGCGGCCGCTTGGCTTTCAGGATGTTCCTTCTGTGTTCCTCCCTTTGGTTGGTTTCGGTCCCCTCTCCGTGGTTTTGACTCCACAGCCCAACACTTGAAAGGTATATATTCTCAAAAGCAGCAATAATTTATAATTTACATCACAAAATGAAAAGATGATTGAAGCATGTACATTAACAAGTACGCATTTCCATCTTGAAGAGAAAGAAAGACCATATAATATAGATGAACACACACACACGGAGAGAGAGAGAGAGAGAGAGAGAGAGAGAGAGAGAGAGAGAGAGAAAATCAAGCTAATTTCTCCCGTGTATGTATGATGTTGGAGGGGGGGGGAGATTATAATAATTAGAAAAGCATGATATGACAAAAACCATTGTAATAGAATCAAACCTGTGAGTCATTTTTAATGTTCAACATTTCCTTATACAAATCCCACAGCTCAGGCGCTTCATCCTCACAAGGCTTCATAATCCTGGAAAGAAAATATTCTTCTGTATAAGAACACAAAGTAAAAATGCTGATTTTCCTCTTGCGCAATCCTTTTTCCACCATTGATCTATAAACCAAACACCTCGGAACAATCCTCTTCTGCAAGCTCAACCCAATAATACTCGGCCAATTAGCAATATCAGTTGCTTCCATCCCCATACTATTAATAAGAAAATCCAACACCCCCTCAATCAGGGGCGGAGCCAGGAATTGGCCGAGGGGGGGGCAAGATTACACGGGGGTTCGGGGGCAGCGCCCCCGAAAAAAATTTTCGGGTCGGACAAGTAAAAAATGGGTCGAATCCATAAAATACAATGTATTTTAGTTAACAAAAATGATAAAAGTAAATAATTCAAAGAACAATTGAAATAATGTTGAAGTATTTAACGCAAACAATTTATTAAAATATATTACTCGTACAAAAAAAAATTCAAATTTGCTAATTAAACTTGGAATAATAGGAAGAAAGACCAAAAACAAAAAAAATGGGAAAAGCCTAACGAATTAATTAAGATTGAAAAAATGTGAGGAAATTAAGAGAAAGAATAGCAAAGATGGAAGACAAATAAAATTAATTGAAAATGTAGGTAGCAGGGTTCGAACATGGATTTGAAGGGAAACACCAAAGGTTTTAACTTTACCCCATCTACCGCTGAACCACACCACTCACTGGTATTAATCTTGAAGTTAATTATATATATACATATATAACAAAAATATGGTGGGGGCAAAAAAAAAAAATTTCCACTGCATTTCCGCCGCTGGGGGCGAGTGCCCCCGCCTGCCCCCCCCTGGATCCGCCCCTGCCCTCAATTTTATCCTTAGACGACGTAATAAACTTTGGATTCTTCTCAAATGCCAAGAGAATATCACGATCGGACCAACCATATTTCTTAAAGACCTGAACTTTATCTTCCCAAGTTGATTTACTAAGTGACCTAATCGTCCGAAGCGCCCAAAGGAACTTCATACTACAAGGGTCAACCCCCATTCCCTTGATTTCCTTCACCATCTTTCTAAAAGTATCTGTACTAGACGTATACCCTATACGCTGATGACTCATGGAAGCTGCAATATTAACTCCGGGCACGCCTGCTTCGATTAAAATTTGAATATTATCTGAGTTATGGATCAACATAACCGGATACTGTTTGACCATCTTGACAGCCTTCACATCGTAATTAACCAAATTACTAATAAGATTAAACATGACGACAATCTTTTCCAAACTTCTCATCAAGATATATGGTGATTTAGTTATAGCAACAAGTGATTTCAGTTCTTGAAAGGCCTAAAGTGCTCAAAAATTCAAACTTGGGCAAAAGGGTCTCTTCAGGATTACAAAGTAAGAGCTTAGGATATCTCTTAACAACATTTGAAACTGGGTTTTAGTGAACCCATGTTTCTTGAGAAAAGCCAGGATTTTTCTCGGTTTCTCGGGGTGTCGAATTTCATAGCCTTTTCTTTTGAAACGGCAAATTCGGGGGCCACCCAAATGTGTTTATGAGGTAAGAGACAGCAAATGAGTGTTCTTCTTCAATTGGGGGATTTTCAGAGTCAGAAATTGGAGATGGAGATAATGATAAAGAACGACAACCCTGGCTAGCAATGGGTAAAGAAGGCCTAAATTGAGGAAAGATTTTTGACCTAGAATTGAAATAGAACACTGGTTTAAGTGAGATTTCACTGACCTTCATTGTGAGTAAATGCATATTTTGAATCTTGAAATTGGACACCATTGTTGGTTGCCTCTTTTGCTGGAAGAACCCTAAAATGAAGCACACTTCAGTTTATAAAAAAGTGAAAACATCTTATCCATTCACAATAGACGCAATAGCCGCTCATATCTAATCAGACGTTTCATCTCAACTCTCTATTACTTCCTCCGTTCCAAAATGTTTTTCCCATTTGATTTTTTTGTTGAACTTTGACCACAAATATATGACAATTTAATTATGTTCATGAAACTCTAAAAATTCCTATTGATTCACCATTAATAATATTATCAACAACAACTTTTAGAATTTCATGAACATGATTAATCTCTCATAAATTTGTGGTCAAAGTTCAACAAAAAAATCAAATGGGACAAACATTTTGGGACGGAGGGAGTATTATATAAATATGGTTCGTTACCAAATCATCCTTCGCTCTTAAAAAAACGATATCTAAGGACGCATATTTTGCAAATTGATTACCATATCCTGTATTTATTTATGGACACGCGTGTTCTTGATAGACTGATGAAAATTATGCTTGTACCACTCAATTAAATGACATGGACGTGCGTGAAGAAATTTCAGCTCCCTGCCCGCATTTTCTCTCTCCTCTTTCTCTCTCTTTCTTTTTTTTCTCTCAAAATTAGAGCCATCAATTTGGGCTGGCCCGACGGGTTGAATTTTAAAACTACTAACCCAAATAAAAGTGGGTCAATTCGGGCTAACCCATATAGGTGCGGGCCAAAATCGGTTCGGGGGGGCGAGGTAAGCCAACCTAATTTATTTTTTTATATTTTTTTCGCCACAAAATAATGTCATTTTAAATGGAAATTCTGGGGCTATATCGACCTTGTGGACTCAATCCATGAATCTTGAAGTGAGAGAGACTCGAGAGAAGTAGAGAACAGAAACAGAGAAACCCTAAGCATACGTCGCCGTTTCCATCGCCGCTGGTGCACTTTATCACGATTACTAATTCATTGTCGTTACTGTCTCTAATCCACACACATGTCTCTCTCCCTCTCACCCCCAGAGCCCGCAGGACGATCCTTCCTTTTCTTACCGACCTGACTGCCAGCCTCCAGCTGTTCGGGGTTTGAATCAGAGCTCCCCACGGTCTCCAGGTTGATGTGCTCACCCTCCTCATGAACGACCATTTGGAAGTCTGCGCCGGCGGCAGCGCTTGTCTCTACCCCAGCCTCGGCACCTGCGTCCTTCTCCAGCTCGTCAACTAGAACTTGACGACCTCCTGTGTTGAGCCCTTCAACTACGGGCTCCATTTCTATCAACGGGATGACACCATCAACGGCAGCCCTCCATTTCTTTTGGGAAGCTCATCATTTCTTTTTTCCATATTCTCCTGACGATCGTGCACAGCATTCGACGCCGCTTGATCCCTCCTGGACACCCTTCGATAGTTAGCCCTGATTGTCCCACTCATGATGTCAGCTTCTATTCGAGTGATATCTCTCTCCGAAAGAACTGCTAGACAGATTGAAGCAAGTTAGTCATTTTCGACGAGACAAAAAGACGAATGATCACAAAAAGAAAAAGACAAGTTATAAGGACTTCACCCCCGGTCATCTCTAAATTAACACAACGTTCCTCTGGACGGGTGGCATGTGCCCCAGCACATTTAACGCAATTTGATCCCCAGGCCAAGTCTTCGTGGACGACCCAGATGGGATAACGAGCATCAAGGTTGATTTTACCAAGGGTTCTGGTCCTATCGATGGCTTAGACATCATGCCTGCCTTGATGTATCTCCAATGAGAGGCTTCTATGTCTTTATAAGACACCCATCCAAGATCTAGCAGGTCGTCAATCCTTTTCTTTAAATTCTTGGCCCAGGGAGCCGGCCATAAAAGCTCGTCCGGAACCATCCTCTGACCTTGTGGGAATGGGAATTGCCAACCCACTCTACTCTCTACGACAATCATATGGTTTTCCCAACCATAAACTTTGTTCTGAGTATCCAAGAATAGACCTCGTACATTCCTAAGCGAAGCAACGCTGACAACAGACTTCCCACGGAGAGTGGACATGGTCGTCCTGTAATATTGACGAAAGACCTTGTTGCAAGGCTCGTAGCCAAGGAACCTGCAAACGACGATAAACGAAGAGAGGATCCTGACAGCATTGGCACTCAGCTCCATTGGCACGCAGTTTGAATCCTCCAGGAACTCATTAATGAAAGGATCAAGTGGTAACCTCAATCCAAGCTCGAAGTGTTTGTAGAAAAAAGCTACTTTCTCCTTGCTAGTCAGAAGGGATCAACGACGAGGCTCATACTCAGCCAGACTGAGATATTCAAGTCTATACGTCGAGGCTTGGACTCTGAAGGACCCTCGTAGGGCATCAATCATCTGCTTCCCAACATCGCCCTTCCTCGTACTGACCTTGGTAATAGCCCAGTCCCCTTGCGCCCCGACTCCAAAGCCTTGTTCATTCCTCCCAGGTCGTATGCTCGCATGGAAAGCATTAACTATACGGGGACCCCCGACGCTTGTTCTAGCCTCGTTGTTTTCTTGATTCGGTTGCTGGGAACGATCGTCGTGATCCATTGCTACAAAACAAGGGGAAATAGAAGGGGAATCAGTCCTAACATCCTTAGGCGATGACCTATCTAAGGGCAACCTAGATTCCTCTGAAACCAAATTCCTAAGTGAATCACGACGGGACAAGGAGTAGTGAGTTTGGATGTGGTTGGGCAGGTCGTTCATTGACCTGAAAGGTGTTACCCTTGGGTCATCTTCCTCAAATTCCCCAAGGACCTCATCAATGGGGAACCCCAATCTCTCATTTTTAAAACTAAATTTTACCAGTATTGAAGAACATTCAACTAGAGGGATTTCTCTCCAAATGCCCCTAGCACACTTATAAACCCTTTGGTTGAGCCCAAAACCAAACTAACCCCTCTCTCAAAGCTTACCGTTCTGGGCGCCATTGTTCAAAATTCTAGACCCCAACAAAACCCAGAAAACGAAGAACAAATGAAGAAATTACCTGGTGCTGGATTTGAAGATGAGTTTTCCGATGAGTTTACCGGCGGCAAATCAAAGAAATCCCTAATCCACGCTACTGGGTTGCTCAGGGGCGGAGAAGCCAGAACCTTCGATTACACCGGAAAACGTTTGTGCGGCTGCCGGAGTTGAACTTGGCGATTGCCGGCATCTTTCCTTGCTAAATGCTCTCGAAAAACTCAGGTGTGTAAAGCTCTAAATGGAGGAGGGGTGAAGTTTTTATACCCAGAGAAGATGAAGGGTTTACGCATAGGAAACCCAAACGGTGAAATGATGGGGGCATTAAATACCCTCTGTAATTTCCGAGGAGAATGTCCCATCGCGGGACGCGTGTCAATTAATGAAGGAATCTTGACCATCCACGTCATCAATGCTGACGTCACCACAATTCAAATTTCAAATTGACGGTTGTACGGATGACCCTGTGGGAAAATGCTAACTCCTGGCCCGTCAAGACGACCCATGAGTTGGGGGCTACTGAACGGGATATTTTGTGATGGGCCAGGCCCAGTATATTTCTACGAGCTATGGGCCCAACGAGCTCGCTAAGGGATCAAGATCAATGAAGCCCATCAGGGTTTGGGCCGTGGCCCGTCTTACAACAGATGGCAGTCGTCGCCAATGAGCGACCAAGTCAATCTAACGACGTGCCTTCTAAGCCTATGGGTTAGAGCCAGCCTAACGGAGAGTGATCTTCGTCGCCATCGAGCGACCCAACTCACCTGGAGGATGAGACAACTCTCTCGGCAACTCGCTCGTCGAGTCGCCCCTCAGGGAGACGACCTTACTGGACATACAGCTCCAGGTCGTCCCATCATTTAGCTTCCTCAGCAAGCTTGATTGATTAGCTATTTTGGGATAAAGTCAGACCTTACACTGAGACATTCTGCGCGTGCAATCACGAAACCGGTAATAGCGCCAAAAGGTGTGCAAGTTGACTTTCCATTATAAGGCAAACCACTTATCCGTGTCAGACACAGCAGTGTCCTTACTCAAGCGGAGCAATCCCAACACGCCACGTGTGAGCCTGGGGAACCAAGCTGATCCAACGGTTGACCATTATTCGATCCAACGGTTCAGATGAAATCCCTAATATCATTTCCTCCACTATAAATAAGAGAACAGAATCATGGACTAAGGTAATGCTTATTTGTGTATTCACGTATACACACACCCACCATATTATTTCCGCCATCTTCCTGTCCATACACTGATTCTCACGCCGGAGGGCCTTGCCGGAGGAGCCCCGGCGCAGTTCACGGTTACTTTCTTGTGTTGTGCAGATCCCAAGTCAGCTCAATATCTCGCTGGACAACAATAGCTGATCCCGAACGCATTTATATATATTTATATATATAATATAAATATTATATTATATATACTCCCTCCGTCCCGGCCGAAAAGCCACAAAACTAGCCATGCACGCAAAATAAGAAATGTGATGTAGGAAAGAGAAAAAGTTTAAATGTTGTGAGTATGAAAAATTAAACAGGAGAGAGAATGAGTGGGATGTGATGTAGGAAAGAGAATGTTGTGAGTGTAAAAGTAAAGTAGGAGAGATAATGAGTGGGTGGAATAGTAATAAAAACTTTCCTTTTTGGGAAAGTGCATTTTTAAATGGGACGCCCAAAATGGAAATTTGTGGCTTTTCGGCCGGGACGGAGGGAGTATATATATATATATACTCCCTCCGTCCCACCTCACTTGACACCCTTGAGGTGGGTACGGGAACTAAGAAATAAGAATAAAATAAAAAAAATGTGTGGTAGAAAATGAAGAGAGAGAATGAGTGGGGTAAATAGTAGTGTTGGTTGAATAAATTGAGTGGTGGAAAATGAAGAGAGAGAATGAGTGGTGTGGTAGAGTGAATATAAAATTATAAAAAGTAGGCTATTTTGGGAAGTGTCAAGTGAGCTGGGACGTCCCAAAATGGAAATAAGTGTCAAGTGAGGTGGGACGGAGGGAGTATATATATATATTTAATCCTACAGTTGCTTGTGTTAAATCATTGTAAGTTTTGATGAAGTATCCGTTCTCAAAATTGTCTTATGTAAAGAATATTAATTCAGGATCTTGAGAGATAGGGCACTCTAAGAGGGTAGTGGTGCAATCGGAGTCATATGTCGTTGCATTCCGCCTATTAATCCACTTCCTTATTGCTCTTTAGTTGGTAAAAGATGTTTTATGTTTTTCTAGGAACCGACAGTAGCAGCTTCAACAGCAGTGTGGCTGATCAAGGAGTAAGTATCTTTTATTGGAAGAAATCTTTGATATTCATTTTCACTTCTATCTTTGGATCAGTTTAATGCTTTAAACTTCAGTACTTTAGTTTTTTTCGTTGATGATATATTAGTGAAACTAATATTTTAGAAAGGAGACTGTCTTTTTGGGACAAATAAAAAGCGTAAATTGGAGTATCATTTTGGGACGGAGGGAGTATTAACACTACGATATCTGAGTAAAAATTGTCGTGTTGTGATACTAATGGTTTTGTTTTGGGTTTCATGGTTAACAGATGCTGCCAAGGAGTGTAAATTGATTTTGGATATAGTCGAGTCGGCATTACCAAAATGGAATGATTGAGGACATTTTTGAAGATTGCAAGTTACAGGAAATGTTGCCAAAGCACTTGGAATTGCTACCTTAGGTGTGGATTCAGTCGGCATTACCGAATGAAGCGATTGTTGCATACGGAAGGGCTCTAATCAATCCCTGGAATTTGGATCCAAAAAGGTTATCAAATGTACAGAAAGACTTGGCTACAATGTTACTATATGGAGGCGTTGAAGTCAGCCTTCCACCTCAATCAAAGCTATGGGATCCAACAAATTCTAAAAACAATGCAGAGGAAGCTATACTTTTGCTGTTAATACTCATGAGTAAAGTCTTGTATGGTGAAATAAAGTGGGACCCAGAAATTATAAACCATTAGACTTTTGCACTCTTGATAGTTGGTCAATTTGAATGTCTGACTGATCATTTGGAGCAGATTCTCCCGGGTACTTATACCCGAGCCGAGAGATGGTTTTCTCTTGCCCTTTGTTACTGATCTTCTTGGTCAAAATGAAGTAGCCTTGAATCTTTTAAGAAAGGCTTCAGGATTCTCAGAAGAAAAGCACGAACCCTATTTGCCTTCCTTTTTGTTGAGAGCGAAAATGTGTTCTCAAGATCCAAAACATGCTCATGAAGGGTTAAATTTTGCTCGTAAAGTGATTGAATCAGCCAAACATCAAAACGAGCATTTAGTAGGTAGAGCTGAAACCATAGTTGACCTTGATTTGGACGAAATAGGAAGGGTTGACCAGCTGGAACTTCTTAGGTTGAAAGTTGTGCTTCAGATTGCTCAAGGACAGCCCAGGCAAGCCATAGAAACCTACAGAGTTTTGCTATCAGTAATTCGGACACAAGGAGAAAATCAAGAAAACTTTGATTCAGAGGTTCATATAAAGGTAGAAACAAGTTCTAATAATAATTATATTGCTAATCTGCATTTAAGTAATGAATAAGGAATTTCAGAACTGTTGGTGATTTTAGTATCATCAACTTATTTTATTGTAATGGTGATTTACTAAGAGATCAATGTGATTCGTATTAGACTCGGATACGAGTAAGGGAAAGTGTGGAGTACACACTCGTTTGAGCTAAAACGAAGTCAACCTCGATAAAGAAGTAAAAGTTAAAGGGTAGCATATTTTGCTGATGTACTCGGCCGAGCAGAGTCCTTGACTCGGCCGAGCAGAGCTTAGTAAATTGGCCAAAGTTTCTGGAGTGTCTTGCTCGGCCGAGGCTTGTGTCTGCTCGGCCGAGCAGTAAGAGCAACACGGCCGTGCAGTTCATAAGACACGGCCGTGCAGCTTGGCAGAATTTCATTAGACATGTGTGCTCGGCCGAGCGAGTCCCTTGACTCGGCCGAGCAGTTCCTGAACAGGTGCCAGTTCAAACTGAAAAGTCACATCTCTTGGCTAAAGTCATGTCTTTTGGTTATACCTTTTAACTAATACCTCTCCATCTGTATATATACAGGAATTGATCTCAGTTGTACATATATGAAAAACACAAGAGTGAAGTACAACAATAACGAAAGCAAACAATTCTCTAGTTTTGATTTGTTATCTTTGCCTAGAAAACAAATTGCGTGATTGTCTTATCCCAATAAGGATTTCGTGTAACCCAGGCAATAAGGGTCGAAATACTTTATTCGGAAAGTGGATTATACACGATTCAATCACATATCCGGCCTTTGTATCAAGATCAAGACCCTAAATTCCCCTATAAACGAATAAAGTATTTAGTGATACTCATGGCTGGTGGAAGTACTTTGAAGGAGATGACGAACAAGTTTGGAAAGCTAGACAAGTTTGAAGGGCAAGATTTCAGACGTTGGCAGAAGAAGATTCACTTCCTTTTAACAACGTTAAAAGTGGTGTATGTTCTATCTACCCCTATTCCGGAATTGCTTGAAGATGACAACTTGGAAGCAATCAGACGTAGATCGAAGTGGGAGAACGACGACTACATCTGCAGAGGACACATATTAAACGGTATGTCTGATTCTCTCTTTGACATCTATCAAAATGAGGAGTCTAATAAGGAGTTATGGGATTCTCTTGAATCCAAGTACATGGCAGAGGATGCTTCTAGTAAGAAGTTCCTTGTGAGTAATTTTAATAATTACAAGAAGGTCGATTCAAGACCTGTCATGGAACAATTCAATGAACTCCTTAGAATCCTTGGACAATATACACAACATGGGTTGAAGATGGATGAGTCAATATCTGTTTCAAGTGTGATTGATAAGTTGCCTCCCTCCTGGAAGGATTTCAAACACACTTTGAAACATGGTAAAGATGATCTGTCTTTGGTTCAACTTGGTAGTCACTTGCGCATAGAGGAATCTCTTAGGGCACAAGAGGATGACAAAGGCAAAGGAAAAGAAATTGCTGGACCCTCGGTCAATATGATTGATGTGGGTGGAAACAATAAAAACAAAGGAAAGAAACGTAGTTTCAATGACAATGGTTCTGGTTCCAACAAGAAGCCTAAATTGGCTTGTTGGAAGTGTGGCAAATCTGGTCACTTTAAGAAGGATTGTCGTGTTGGAAACAACAAGAATGGCGCAAGCACAAGTGGTTCGGGAAAGGGGTCTAAGGACCATTCTGAAGACCAAGGATGATGCTATTGCGTGGTGGATTGATTCCGGTGCCACTACTCATGTTTGAAGATCGTTGTTGGTTTAAGATATATGAACCAATGGAAGACGGATCTGTTCTTTACATGGGTGATGACCATTCCGCTCCTATTCAAGGAAAAGAAGTGTGGTGTTGGAATTCAGTTCGGGAAAAACTATTTCTTTGTTTAATGTATTGTATGTACTAAAACTTCATTTCTGGTCCTGTATTGAACAAGTGTGGATACAAACAAGTATATGAATCCGATAAGTATATCTTATCAAAGTCGGGTGTATTTGTAGGATTTGGTTATTATAACAATTGGATGTTTATGTTGAATTTGAATAAAATTCCGGTTAACTCTAGTTCTGTTTTTATGACTTCCTCTGTTGTTATTAATTCCTCATTATGGCATGCTCGGTTAGGACATGTGCACTATAAAAGAATGATGGAAATGTCCAAAGATGGTTTGATTCCTGTTATTGATAATAATACAGAAAAGTGTAATACGTGCATGTTAACAAAAATCACTAGGAAACCTTTTAAAAGTGTTACAAGGAATTCTGTAAAACTTGAATTGATACATAGTGATTTATGTGATTTTCATGCAACTCCATCTTTAGGGAATAAAAAGTATATTGTCACTTTTATAGATGATGCTTCTAGGTTTTGCTATATTTATTTGCTGCATGCAAAAGATGAAGCCCTAGATAAATTTAAGATTTATAAAACCGAAGTTGAACTTCAACTAAATGGCTTGATTAAAACCTTACGTACGGATAGAGGTGGTGAATATTATGATCCTAAATATTTCAAATCCGTAGGGATAATTCATGAAACTACGGCTCCTTATGTACCACAACAAAATGGTGTGGCTGAAAGGAAGAATAGAACTCTTGAGGAAATGGTTAATGCCATGTTGTCTTACTCGGGCTTGAGTGACGGGTTTTGGGGTGAAGCCATGTTAACGGCTTGTCATCTATTGAATAGAGTTCCTAATAAAAGGAACAAGATTACCCCATATGAGCTTTGGTATAAGAAAAGACCAAACTTGACATTTTTGCGAGTTTGGGGATGTAGGGCCGTGGTTAGACTTTCGGACCCTAAAAGGAAAAAGTTGGGAGAAAAAGGTATTGATTGCATCTTTGTTGGATATGCTGAGCATTCCAAGGCATATAGGTTCTATGTTATAGAACCTAATGAATTCATTTCTATTAACACAATTATAGAATCGAGAGATGCAATCTTTGATGAGAATCGTTTCTCTTCAATACCTAGACCCAAGGATATTATACCAATGTCGGCTGAATCTCAAAGGGATGATCATTCAATTGATGTACCAAGTGAGACACCCGAACCTCGTAAAAGTAAAAGAGTAAGGAAAGCTAAATCATATGGTTCTGATTTTCAACTATATTTAGTTGAGGGATCAAGAGATCAAGTTGAATCTCAATACTCTTACTGTTATAGTATAGAGGAGGATCCAAGAACCTATGATGAAGCAATACAATCTCGAGATGCTGGTTTTTGGAAAGAAGCTATCGATGATGAGATTAGTTCTATTGTGGAAAATAATACATGGGTCTTGTCTGATTTACCACCAGGCTGTAAACCTTTGGGGTGCAAATGGATCTTCAAAAGGAAGATGAAAGTCGATGGAACAATTGACAAGTTTAAAGCTCGATTGGTAATCCAAGGCTTAAGACAAAAGGAAGGGATCGATTACTTCGATACCTATGCACCGGTTGCTCGTATCACCACTATTAGATTACTGATAGCTTTGGCAGCTATTCAGAATCTATTGATCCATCAAATGGATGTCAAAACAGCATTTCTAAATGGTGATTTAGAAGAAGAAGTGTATATGAAACAACCAGAAGGTTTTGTTATGCCAGGTAATGAGCATAAGGTATGTAAGTTAATTAAGTCATTGTATGGGCTGAAGCAAGCACCTAAACAGTGGCATCAAAAGTTTGATGAGGTTGTTTTGTCAAATGGTTTTGTATTAAATCAATCCGACAAATGTGTATATAGCAGATTTGATGAAACCAGTAAAGGTGTAATCATCTGCCTATATGTTGATGACATGTTGATTTTTGGCACAGACCAAAATGTAGTTGATAAAACTAAAGAGTTTTTGTCATCAAAGTTTTCTATGAAGGATATGGGAGAAGCCGACGTAATTCTTGGTATAAAGATTAAGCGGATGAACAAAGGAATTGGAATCACACAATCTCATTATATTGAGAAAATTCTCAAGAGGTTTAATTGTGATGACTGTTCTAAAGTTAGTACTCCCATGGATCCTACTGAGAAACTTGTGACAAACACTGGTAAACCTGTGTCACAGCTCGAATACTCAAAAGCCATAGGCAGTTTGATGTATGCTATGACGGGCACTCGACCTGATATTGCTTATGCAGTTGGTAGATTGAGTAGGTTTACTAGTAATCCTAGTAGACAGCATTGGCATGCTATAACAAGGGTGTTCAAGTACTTAAAAGGTACTATGGACTATGGTTTGTGTTATAGTGGACTTCCTTCTATATTAGAAGGTTACACAGATGCTAGTTGGATCAACCAAGAAGATTCATCTTCTACTAGTGGTTGGGTGTTCTTGCTTGGAGGAGGTGCCATTTCTTGGGCTTCCAAAAAGCAGACATGTATTACACATTCTACAATGGAATCTGAGTTTGTAGCATTAGCTGCTGCTGGAAAAGAAGCGGATTGGCTTCGAAACTTGATATATGAGATTCCATTATGGCCAAAACCGATATCACCAATGTCTATCCATTGTGATAGTGCTGCCACCTTGGCTAAGGCCTATAGTCAGATTTATAATGGCAAGTCTAGACACTTGGGTGTCAGACATAGTATGATTCGGGAGTTAATCATGAATGGTGTGATATCAGTTGAGTTTGTTCGATCGCAACAAAATTTAGCTGACCACTTGACGAAGGGGTTAGCTAGAGACTTGGTAAATAAGTCTGCAATGGGAATGGGATTAAAGTCCATTTAATCCTCTAATTGTGAGATACCCAATTCCCTTCTAATACAACGTTAGAAGCTTGAATTCAATGTGGAAAGCTCGCAGTTGGAGATTGGAACACATGTTATTATCTTTCCCAAGGTATGTGTTCAGACCTGCAAGTAAAGGTTAGGTTGAAGAATATCTTCTTAATAGTTCCTTTGAAAAATTGCAAATGCAGGTGCAAGATTAAAGGAACTACCTATGTGGACATGTAGTTTTGCCGCTTTAAGAAGCTAGGACTTGGCTTCCTATATGTTCACTATTGGATATGGACACATGGCTTGTAAAGTGTCAAGATTAAACAAAGAGAATTGTACTGAACTTATGTGTATAATATCTTCAGGTATTCATATGAGTTGACGGGTTCAATCGTTTTGACACCCCGATTCTCGAGTATTTGAAATGTGTATTATACTAAGATGAAAATTCAATCGCAAGACATTTTCATTTATGCATTCGTTTGTTTCGTTATTTATAAAAGGTTAGTAAATCAAAGGATTACATTAAAATGGAGGGGATTTGTTGGTGATTTTAGTATCATCAACTTATTTTATTGTAATGGTGATTTACTAAAAGATCAATGTGATTCGTATTAGACTCTGATACGAGTAAGGGAAAGTGTGGAGTACACACTCGTTTGAGCTAAAACGAAGTCAACCTCGATAAAGAAGTAAAAGTTAAAGGGTAGCACATTTTGCTGATGTGCTCGGCCGAGCAGAGTCCTTGACTCGGCCGAGCAGAGCTTAGTAAATTGGCCAAAGTTTCTGGAGTGTCTTGCTCGGCCGAGGCTTGTGTCTGCTCGGCCGAGCAGTAAGAAAAACACGGCCGTGCAGTTCATAAGACACGGCCGTGCAGCTTGGCAGAATTTCATTAGACATGTGTGCTCGGCCGAGCGAGTCCCTTGACTCGGCGGCGGTTCTGAAGCAGTGCCGGTTCAAGGCGAAAAGTCACATCTCTTGGCTAAAGTCATGTCTTTTGGTTATACCTTTTAACTAATACCTCTCCATCTGTATATATACAGGAATTGATCTCAGTTGTACATATATGAAAAACACAAGAGTGAAGTACAACAATAACGAAAGCAAACAATTCTCTAGTTTTGATTTGTTCTCTTTGCCTAGAAAACAAATTGCGTGATTGTCTTATCCCAATAAGGATTTCGTGTAACCCAGGCAATAAGGGTCGAAATACTTTATTCGGAAAGTGGATTATACACGATTCAATCACATATCCGGCCTTTGTATCAAGATCAAGACCCTAAATTCCCCTACAAGAACTGCGTTCTCACTAATTAATTTGCACTTTCCAGGAGCTGGAAATGGAAGCTTAAAATTAATTCTGAGCTTGGATCATTGCCTGATGCAGAAATTTGTCTAAACAAAGCCAAATCAAAGGAGTTTCACTTCCCTCAAGGGTGGCATTCAACAGATTCGACCACCGTTTTACAAAATATACTACCTCTGTCCCATAGATCTAGCCAAATAAATTTTTTAAGCATCGCTGTCCTTCACATGTTTCCTATGTTCTGATGTGAGATTGATGCTACCATGTGCTTTTGAAGTCATCGGTTTCACCTTGTATTACATGTAAAACCCATTACCGGTTGTATTCTAGCTCACTTTTATCCATTATTCCCGGGAGAAATTGGGTCATGCACTGCACTTGGACTCGTTTCAATGCTTATGTACAACTTTCTTTTGTTATTTACCTCCGCCATTATCGGTGATGGCATTCTTCGATAATCTTTTTACGAATTTGTATTGGAAGCATTGCTAAAATCACACATGATAAGCTGAAGACAAATGAAACTCAATCGGCAAAGTAAGAAAATAGGGTTCTTCAATTGAACAGAGCTTAACATGAAATGAAGCGGAAGCAAAGTAATCAGGCCACCATGGAACGGTGGCTCTGATACCATATTAGACAAGAAGAATACATATTTGAGAAGAATATGTAGATGGACGAAGGGAGAAGAATACAATAATCAGTATATGGGAATTCTATGACTCTCAACGTGAGTCCTTTGCATTATGTATTCACATATATATAGGATTACAAGAGTCCTATAATAACTATACAAGAGAGAGAATAATCTCTTTAAATATGGAAAAGATAAACTCTAATATTTAGAACATTATAAGTCTATCAACACACTAACTAATTTATGCCTAATTTATGCCTAAGATAGCGCAAGATTCTCAGTGATTTCCTTTGGCGTGATCATCAAGATACGATATCGTTTACAAGTTTTACTAGAAGCAGGTGTGCCCGAAGTTAATATTGCAGCTTCCATGACTTATCAGCGTAAAGGGTGCACTCCTTGTCGGGATACTTTTAGAAAGATGGTGGAGCAAGTCGAGGGAATGGGGTTTGACCCTTGTACTATGAAGTTTCTTTGGGCTCTTCGGTCGATTAGGTCACTTAGCAAATCCCAGTGGGATGATAAAGTACAGGTGTTTAAGAAATATGGTTGGTCTGACGATGATATTGTATTGGCTTTTGAGAAGAACCCACAGTTTATTATGTCGTCCAAGGATAAACTTGAGGGGGTATTGGATTTCGCTTAACTTCAAGCATCAGAGGAGTTCTGAGGGATCAAAATGGGAGAATGTTTTTTTTCTGGTTTTGCAAAGGCAGCTAGCTCTACAAAAGGCTCTAACACCTGCAGTCAGAAAAAAAACACACATTGAGACCGATCTTTGCTTTCTTTTAATCTCATTTGCAGGAGGGCTGGGCGGTGAACCATTAGCTCAGACCACTTGACTAATTAATCAACTGAGTTGGAAGTTTTTCCATCATGATATACATTATTGAGTCCGTCTCTAATAAAACGTGTAGCTAAAGTTGTCGTGGAAACTCATCTTTTGGATTGTACATGCGATCAACTGATGAGCCTGATGCGTATGCAGCTGCTTTTGTATCTTTCGATCAATTGTCTCCGATTCTGTATGAGGTTGTTGCCTCTAAAGCGGTTTAGGCTAGCATGAGATTGCATTGTATGAGGTTTTGTGTCTTTGGATTTTACATGCCTGCTGTGTACGAGTTTTTTACCAAATTGAGTTCTATCTAACAACTAAAATAATCTGTAGAAGCAAATCTTGACATGTTATGCAAATGTACCCCAAACATAATAACAAGTTTTACCAGATAATTAAATCAACCTATAATTATTACTCAAATTTTATTCGTAAAAATGACCAAAAAAAAGGGAAAATAACTTTGTTAACATAGGGTACAATGATGAAAAACAAAACATAAACCAATTGGGTGCTGTAGGAACGAAGAAGTATCCTTTTCCAAGGAAACAAGAGACGCGCAAAACACTCTCGGCCCAAGCCTTGCTGCCCCTATTTGGGCGGCCGCTTGCCTTTCAGGATGTTCCTTCTGCGTTCCTCCCTTTGGTTGGTTTCGGTCCCCACTCCGTGGTTTTGACTCCACAGCCCAACACTTGAAAGGTATATATTCTCAAAAGCAGCAATAATTTATAATTTACATCACAAATGAAAAGATGATTGATGCATGTACATTAACACGTAGGCATTTCCATCTTGAAGAGAAAGAAAGACCATATAATATAGATGAACACACACACACGGAGAGAGAGAGAGAGAGAGAGAATTCTCAAAAGCAGCAATAATTTATAATTTACATCACAAATGAAAAGATGATTGAAGCATGTACATTAACAAGTAGGCATTTCCATCTTGAAGAGAAAGAAAGACCATATAATATAGATGAACACACACACACGGAGAGAGAGAGAGAGAGAGAGATGAGGAAGAAAGAGCAAAAATTACTTACGGAGTTTGAATTGAAGGAGGAAAACACTAAGTACGTAGCAAGATTTTTCTCTTGCTAAAGCAATTTGAAGGTTTGAAGACGGTAAAAGGGTTTGAGGAAGAAGGGCTTGCTATTTATAAGGCATCCTTATACGGGTTAACCCGTATTAATTAGCTCACAAACCGTTCTCCTCGAACCACAAACCGACGCCAACATTTGAAATTTCAAAAAATTCGCCAGTTAACATTTATGGCGCCTCTTGGATAACTGACACGTACCCTCCGTACCTGTCACGCGCTGTCTCTTCACCTGCCAAGGAGCCCACCAGTTAACCGGGAGGCAGAGCATTCAAGGCGCCTAGAATCTTCCGCACGTGCCTCCCACGTGTGCCTATATGCACGGGAGGCAGAACAAGACCAACGAAAAACACCAACACTGGTGCCCGCGTAAAGCGCGATCTGGTATAACCGAGCTTACCTAGTAGTTCCTTGCTCAGAACATAAATAATCATTCACTTAGAACTAGGGGCCACTGATGAGCCCGGGCCAGCTAGACGGGGCCCAAGCTCGGTCTGGTCCAAAGGCCCAGTATGACGTGGCACTCCCTAGACCGCCAGAGTCAAGATCGCGGACAGATAGACCCTTGAGGTCAAGACCGCATTCCTCTCTCCTCATCCCAGTCAAGACCGAAGGGACCAATATGCAAAAGATGGATGTTCAAGGGCTGAAATGCAGTCAATTGGAAGAAGAAGGGTTGGGGCTGGAAATTGAAGTTGGCTAGAAGAATGGAAGGCCTTGGAAGGAATGGCCGAGCTTGGATTAGGGGCCATGGCCGAGGGGGACGGGGGCTGGGCCGAAAAGCTAGGCAGGCTGGCTGAGAAAATGGGGCGGACGCCTGAAGGGGGATGGGGCGGCCGCATGGAGGGCAGAAGCTCGGCCTGGATTTGCTGCATTTGGGGCAGCCGCCTGGTCTGGAGTGGGGCTGGTGCCTGGGGTCCAGTCCTTCGTCTCAATTTTTTTTTTCAACAATTTTTTTTTCTTAGGCCTTTTTTTTTTCAACAACTTTTTTTTTATCAGGCCTAAAATTTTTTTAATTTTTTTTCAGCAGTTTTTTTTTTTTCAACGAAGGAATTAGGCACTGTTTCGCTTCCGTCTCCGTCTCCACTGCTCTTTGCTTTTAACTGCACAACACCACAAACCAAAAACCTCAGTAGCACCAATTCTACATATAAAAAATATAAAAATATATAAAATATAAAAAGACATAAAAACAAAGAAATTTTCGGGTTGCCTCCCAGTAAGCCGCCCTTCTTTACCGTCTTTGGCTAGACTCAACGCCGGGTAAGCGCCCGACATTGCATACTACAACATTCATCCTTCCCCCCACGCTTAAACTAGATATTGTCCTCAATGACACTAAACAATAAATACGGGACGATAAAACATGGGGGAACGAGCACCAAATAAACTAAGTAATGGGACGGGAGGCCCCACAAACATGGGCCTCATCAATGTAAGGGGGATGAACGAAATCTTTTCGAGTTACCTCTAAAAGATGATTCGGCTCTATGACATGCCTCCCCGTTGGAGACCATTTAAGCTTCCCCTTTTTCGTCTTCACTTCCTTTGATTTCTTCTTCTCCCTTGGTGGCCCTCCTTTCTTATTTTTCTCCGGCTTCACTTTTGGAGATTCATCACGATCATCTTCTACCCTGGCCCCCTCCTTGATAATTGGCTCACTCAAATCCATGGCACAAACCGCACATCCTTGGGAGATGTCTTATCACTAAACACAATAAACTCACCACTTTCCCATCAAACCCCATGGTTAAAGAGCCCTTCGTCACATCAAGCTTAGTTTCAGAAGTAGACGTAAATGGCCTCCCCAACAGAATGGGAGCCTCAGAATCAGTCTCCATATCAAGAACAAATAAATCCGCTGAAAACAATAGATCACCAACCTTCACCTCAATATCTCTAACCACCCCCTTAGGGTATGCATTAGACTTATCTGCCAATTGTATAACCACCCTAGTGTCTTCCAACTTACCCAACTTAAGTTCTTCAAATAATACATAAGGCATAACATTAATTGAAGCCCCCAAGTCAAGCATGGCTCTATGAAAATTACTCCCCTCAAACGAAATAGGAATTACAAACATACCAGGGTCACTACATTTCTTTGGCATCTTTTTCTGATAAACCGCAGACACATGATCCAAGATCTTCACCTTTTTCTGACTTCTTTCCTTCTGATTTCTCTTCATAGTATACAATTCCTTCAAATTTTTTGCATATCTCGGAACTGTCGGAAGAAGATCTAAAAATGGGATATTTACCTCTAGTCTCTTGAATGTGTCAAAAATAGCCTTGTCAGGCTCCGGTTTTCTATCCTCCCTCAATGCATACGAAAAGGGAGGGACTGGCTCATACACAGGAAATACGGGTGGAATATACTTCTCTTCAGGGGTTTTCTCTTCCACCTTCTTCTCCACCTCTAACTCTGGCTCAACACTCGTTCCAACCTTTTGTTCAGGCTCTATAGACACCATTTGCCCATCAACTTTCTTCTTCCGCCTCACATACACTGCGCTAACATTCTGCTTCGGAGGTTGCTCAATCTTTGCTGCCTCTCTAGCCTCTATTTTTACCACTGCCTCTGCAATCTGACTCATCTGCCTCTCCAAATTACTAATGCTCGCATCGGTCTTCTGCTGAAACTGTTGGAAATTCCCATTCATGGTAGACATGCTCTGTGCTAATGACCGGACCATGTCCTCTGTAGACTGTCCTTGCGACTGTTGCGGTCCAACGGGTGCTCTGTACTGATTAAACTGGTTGCTCTGATACTGCTGACCCTGCTGGACCCCTGCTGATTATTGAACGGCTGCCTGAAACCTTGTTGACCTTGTGGTGGACCATACCTGAGGTTCGAATGAACATTATTCGCAGCATTGCAATTAAACTGCGGTGGCCTCTGACCCTGCTGATTGAACCCTATAGCATTAACATCCATCACCTCATCCGTCTGAAGAGTGGGACAAGAATCAGTCGGGTGAGTCACATCATTACATATACCACAGGGATGAGGTTGTTGACCCAAAACCAATGTCTTCAACAGACTTTTAACATCTTCCAACTCAGTCTCCAACTTGCTTGTGATATCGCTCGATCCCGCTGCACTGACTTGTCTAATACTAGACCTCCTTCCATGAGTCCTTGTGCTCTTAGCCAACTCTTCTATCAACTGCTCTGCATCCCTGGTAGTTTTATTCAAAATACTACCTCCACAAGCAGAATCCACCCATATTTTATCCTGCACAGTCAATCCTCCATAGAAGTATACAATAAGTTGCTCATCATCAAAGCCATGGTACGGGCAATTTCTGCAAAGCTTATAAAACCGGTTGTGATACTCATACAAAGATTCATCAGATCGCTGCTCCATGTTACTGATATCCCGCTTCATAACATTGATCTGATCGGGAGGAAAGAACTCATCAAGAAACACCTCCTTCAACTGCTGCCAAGATGTAATGCTATTCGGTGGCAAGTGATAATACCACGCGTTTGCGTTATCCTTAAGAGTAAAGGAAAACGCCCTCAACAATAGTTGCTCAAGAGGAAGTGCAGCCGGTTTCATGCTTTTACAGATCTGCACAAACAGCGCTATGTGCTGATTAGGATTCTCCCCTGTTATCCCATTAAAATGGAGCAACTGGTTCAGCAATCCCGGCTTCAACTCAAATGTGACCCCATCAGGCAAATCAGGAAACTGTACTGCTTGTGGTTGCTCATTCCAGTTCAGAGCAATCCTCTGTCTCAACGTCCGAATTGGGGGAGGTTGGTTATTGTTGCCTCTTCCATTACCCCCATTATTCACAACCTCCGGATCGTCATCACCCCTGCCGTTATTATTATTCATCTCGTCCCGCTGCAAATTTCTCCTGTACCTGAACACCGTTCCCCGGCAACGGTGCCAAAATTTGATAAGCTAAAGTCGCACGCTTACAAATTAAATACCAAGACTCGACTACAAAACTGCAGCTAGGACAAGTCCAGGGTCGATCCACTGAATAACGGTTATTTATTTGCACTATTGTCACTTGACAAGATTGGGGGTCTGCTTGATTATTAATAAATTCCTATGACGGGAATTAAAAACTAAGTTGTAAACATGTAAAGGAAAGCACTTTTGATCAATTATTTTTCCCGTCTATCATTCAAATATCATCGATTAACTCTTTTCACTTTTACCCTATTCACTCGATAACAAGATGTCTTTCAATCTCTATCTCTTTCTTTGATATTAGCTAATAGCAGTGACACACTCACTAATAACCCTAACCAATACCTAAACTTAACTGACACGGTCTAGATTCACAATATCGATTGATTTCGATTTAAGAGATTAAGATCGACAACACGTTCTAATGTTATTTCAATTAGATACTTATCTATTTTCTTCTTCTTCACAATTTACCATGACACATGCATAAATCATAAAGTTGCTACTTATGAAACCCTAAATTGACACACTCTTAGGGAATTCTAGCAATGAATTAATAACCAAGATTCAACAATTGGCCTAATTGAAAAACCCTAAAAATCAATTCAATCAATAAACACAGAAGAAAATATGAATAGGACAAAAGATACGAAAAGAAATGAACCTCAATTGAATTTCAAGACGGTTCCAATAATTGAATCAAAAGCAAAAGTATTTAGTTCTCCATGAAAAGTAATAAACTCTCTCAAAAAAATAAAATAAAAGTCGAACCCCAAAATTATTGTCAAAAGAAGTATACTCCCTCCGTCCCGGCGAGCTTAAGAAAAAGTAAAATGGCACGGGAATTAAGGAATATTATTATAGTATTAGGAGAGAGAATGAGTGGAAAAAGTGTTGTGAGTGTGAAAAATTAAATAGGAGAGAGAATGAGTGGGATGAATAGTTAGGAGAGAGAATGTTGTGAGTGTAAAAGTAAAGTAGGAGAGAGAATGAGTGGGGTAGAAAGAGTATAAAAATAATAAAAACTTTCCATTTTTGGAATTCTTAAGATAAGCGGGACGCCCAAAATAGAAACATTTCTTAAGATGGCCGGGACGGAGGGAGTATATACTCTTCCATTCAATAAACCTAATACTAATTTAATAAGGAAAAAGAATAATAAAGTTAAAAGCCTTTCTCCTGCGGTCAAACCAAGCCATGATCAAACCGCCTTGGATTTCACAACATGTGCGCCTGATTGAGTTTCCTAAATTCTTTCTCTCACTTTGGTCATCCAACTTTCCTTAATTTCATTCTGGTCACTGAACTTCTGATAATTGCCGCTTTACCCTATGTTGACCTTGACTTGAAGGCTGACTTTGACTTGTCTTTTGAGCATTAATAAACTTCCCAGGAACATTATAAAATCACTAAAAACATGTCTCAAAATACAATGATTTTCCACGAACTTACCAATCCAAAATCTACTCAAAATTACATCAAAACTAATCTAAATTACATCAAAATCAGTATAAAATGTCTAGAAAACTAGGGAATTACATATAATGAAATCCACCACATCATACCCCAAACATAATAACAAGTTTTACCAGATAATTAAATCAACCTATAATTATTGCTCAGATTTTATTCGTAAAAATGACCAAAAAAAATGGAAAAATAACTTTGTTAATATAGGGTACAATGATGAAAACCAAAACTTAAACCAATTGGGTGCAGTAGGAACGAAGAAGTATCCTTTTCCAAGGAAACAAGAGACGCGCAAAACACTCTCGGCCCAAGCCTTGCCGCCCCTATGTGGGCGGCCGCTTGGCTTTCAGGATGTTCCTTCTGCGTTTCTCCCTTTGGTTGGTTTCGGTCCCCTCTCCGTGGTTTTGACTACACATCCCAACACTTGAAAGGTATACATTCTCAAAAGCAGCAATAATTTATAATTTACATCACAAAATGAAAAGATGATTGAAGCATGTACATTAACAAGTACGCATTTCCATCTTGAAGAGAAAGAAAGACCATATAATATAGATGAACACACACACACGGAGAGAGAGAGAGAGAGAGAGAAAGACCATATAATATAGATGAACACACACACACTGAGAGAGAGAGAGAGAGAGAGAGAGAGAGAGTATTCTCAAAAGCAGCAATAATTTATAATTTACATCACAAATGAAAAGATGATTGAAGCATGTACATTAACAAGTAGGCATTTCCATCTTGAAGAGAAAGAAAGACCAACCTAATGGGCCTTGGCCTTGTGGTATCTTGGTGGTTTTTTGAAGGGGAAGTCACCGGTTCGAGTCCTCCCAAGGGGATTCTTTGGGCTTTAATTTCTACCTTGGTTTCAGGGTCCTTAGGAGCCCCCCGGGGCACATCCGTGCAGTTAAGGAAGCAGCATTGCTGGGCTTGTATCCTCAGTGTGGGGAGTTCGAATCTTGGCAGGAGCAGCTGGAGCAGCCAATTGGTGTTGTAAGAGTGATGCAAATGCCTCTTTGGCAGGAGCAGCTGGAGCAGCCAATTGGTGATGTAAGAGTGATGTAAATGCCTTGTAGGAGGGCTCCCTTGGGGCTCTGAAGTATAAGGGGTGCTGCCACCCTGGCTGCATAGGGCACATCCCGCGATTTACCTCCGCCAATATACTGAGGGGCCGGTACCTGGTGGTCCAGGATTAGTCCGGCGAAGCTGGGAACCTGGGTAACAAAAAAAAAGAGAGAGAAAGAAAGACCATATAATATATATGAACACACACACACAGAGAGAGAGAGAGAGAGATGAGGAAGAAAAAGCAAAAATTACTTACGGAGTTTGAATCGAAGGAGGAAAACACTAAGTACGCAGCAAGATTTTTCTCTTTCTAAAGCAATTTGAAGGTTTGAAGACGGTAAAAGGGTTTGAGGAAGAAGGGTTTGCTATTTATAAGGCCTCCTTATACGGGTTAACCCGTATTAATTAGCCCACAAACCGTTCTCCTCGAACCACGAACCGACGCCAACGTTTGAAATTTCGAAAAATTCTCCAGTTAACATTGATGGATGTGTATTTACCCATCCAAATGATGCACTTTTAGGCTTTCTTTGTGTTTGATTCCCGAGTTTTATGTATATTTGATATGGTTTGTGAGTGTTTTGAAAGTACAGGGATTGAAGTGCAATTACTGACAAAACGGAGGATCGGAGCGTACTTTGGAAGTTTTTGGATCAAATTGCAATTCTGGAAAATCTGGGACAAAACTGATATTGGAAAATTCAGGGACTAAACTGGAAATATGGAAATTTTGGACGAATTTGATTTATAAAAATTCGTGGGTTAAAGTTAAAAATAAAACCCCAAAGAGCGAAGTGCAAAAGAATTTTCTATAGTGGCCAAAGTGCGACTGCAAAATTGAGGAACGAATCGAATATGCATTTGGTCCTAAATCATGGCAGGGAGTGGCCGGGCAATGCTTGCAAAATGGGGCCAAATGTAGGCCATGGCTGAGAGTGGCCTAGGAAAGGTGGCCGGCCAGGAGGAAATTGAAGCTAGCTGCGGCCAAGGCTTGAGAAATGAGAACAAACTTTCTGGAAACAAGGGCGACCGCGCCAATCAATAAGGGCGGCCGTGCTACAACAAAGGAAACGCCATCCAAGCTTACTGCCAACAAGGGCGGACGCTCAATCAACAAGGGCGGCCGCGCTACGTCGATGTCAGCAACAGTTGGGCGATTTAAACAGGGGCATTCATGTCTTTTCTCAAATTGTTGACCCTAGTCTTTACCCTATTTTCTCTTTATAAATTCCAGTAGCCACGTTAGTTTGGAGGGACATGAGAGTTTTTGTGATTTTGGTTTTTAATAATTCTTTGGAGAAGAACAATTCATCATTCCAGGTTTTTATTATTTGGTATTATGAGTAGCTAATTCTTTAGATTTGTAGATTGGTTGGATCTTTATCCGGATTTCTATGCAATAGTATTTTAATTCTTTCTATTTGATTCCTTCTAGTTCAATAATAGATTTTAATTTCTTGTTCTTAGATTTGAGATGTATGTTAATATGCAAACTCGTCTTTGAATAATTGGGTATCGAATTCGCCATTAATTTGGGATTTTGATGCATAGACCACTATTATTGAATAACTTGGTCTATGCCGTAATAGAATCGGATCAACGTTAGGTTTTGTTATTCTTTCGTGCTTAATGTATTTTTGGAATATTGTGGTACCGTAATAGAATTCACAATATTAAAAAGAGTATTTAGGATTGTAATTCGGCCACATAACCGTGTCGATCCTAGCTAAAGTGAATGAACCCTAGAAGTTGAGTTGATGTTTTATAAGTAAAATTCTGCATAGAATGATGGTGAAGTGAAATCCAATCTACGAATCTCTGCTCATAATCTGTTTTCTCGTTTAGTTAGTTTTAGTTATTTATTTTATGTTTTTAGACTTAAATCAAATCTATAAACTGTGGTTACTAAATTCGCTGCTTTTACCTTATTTGTTCACCAACGAGTCTCTGTGGATTCGACCCCTGCAATTGCATACTGCTACACCGGTAGTGAGTACACTTGCTCGGTTTTTATTACAAGAGGGAGTTTTCCTCCATCAAGTTTTTGGCGCCTTTGCCGGGGACTTGTTGCAAGTAAACAAGTAGGTTAGGTAGTGAATGCAAGGTCGTCGTTCTTTGAAGCCTACATTGGTGCCATTGAACGACAACATAAACAGACTTAATAAAGCTAAAGACACTAAGCTTCTTGAGGAAGTATTTGAGGGCGATCCCCTCTTTAGTCCCCTTTTCTCGGATTCGGACATCGAATCAGAACCCTCCGCCACCGAGGTAGAGGAAGAGAAAGCCGAGATGGCAGTACCACCGGTGCAGACTATGAATGATTTCCTTAGACCTCGGGTAGACACATCTACCTCTTGCATAGTGCTGTCCGATGCAGCCAAAAATCTAGAGGTCAAAGGACAATACTTTGCCATATTGCCAAGCTTTCACGGATTGCCTGGCGAGGATGCACTCACGTTCCTTAAAGAGTATATTATTGTTGTTGCTCAATTTTTGTTAAGACAGGGAGTAACTAAGGAGCAAATTAGACTGAAGTGTTTTCCTTACACTCTTAAGGGAGTGGCTAAAACATGGTTGATGATGCTTGCACCGAGCAGCATCAGTACTTGGGTAGAATTGCAAGATGTGTTCCTTAAAAGATATTACCCACATCATCTGTTGGCTAGTTTTAGACAGAAATTGATGACATTTTCCCAAGATGTGGGGGAGCCCTTTCATGAGGCATGGGAAAGATTTAATACAATGTTAATACAATGTCCCCAACACAATTTCACACTACCCTCACTGAACCAAGCCTTTTATGATGGCTTGAATGACAATGGTCAATCAATGGTTGACAATGCTGCTGGAGGCTCGATAGGAGCCAAGACCCCGGACGAGACTAAAGCGTTATACGAGATGTTGAGTGCTAATTCTCAACAAAAGAGTTCGAGGGGTAGAACAAGGGGGTATTGGATTTGACTACTACTGATAATCTTTCCAAGCAAGTTGCAGTCTTAAGTAGTAAATTTGATAAATTGATCGCTGTGGCACTTCGCCGGTGCCAATGTTATTACTGATTATTGTACAAATTGTGGTTTATCATCTCATGTGACTAATATGTGTCCAAGTGCAGCAAATTTTTCTTATCATACTGAACAGGCACATGCTTTCAATGGATATGGACAAAGGCCACCGCCTCAAGGCAACCAATATGGCAACTACAATCCATGGGGTGGCCATCAGAATCAGCAAGTAAAACCTCTTCATGTGCCACCGCCTGGACAACATGGTAGGGAGCCTTGGGAGATGGAAGTTCAGCAGCTAAGGATGGAGATGCAGCAAAGTAATAGAAATACAGATGCTGCGTTTGAAAAGATTGGCACACAAGTAGAGCAACTTGTGAAGGTTGCCCAAGAGTTGATGAAAGAGAAAAACCCACCTGAGCAAGCAAAGTCAATCACGACAGTGTGGGATGAGAGTGAGGAAATTGAGGAGGTATTTCTTTCTTCCCTTGATAATTTTGAATGTGATAATATTGATAATGTTAGTGAGGAAGAGGATGAGATGGGGGAGGTTCAATATGTATTTTTTGCATTAAATTTAGAAACCCCTCCCCCCAATGTTGTGAATACCACACCCCAGAGAGGTGTGGAGTTTGAAAAGATTAAACATGTTCAAAAAGACCCCGGGTGTTTCACTATCCCAATTTCTTTAGGGGGTCAAAATTTTAAAGGTTTGTTGGATCTTGGGGCAAGTGTCAATGTGATGCCCTTTCATGTTTTTAGAAGTTTGGGGGTATGTGAGTTGAAACCACCCATGAGAGACTTGCAATTGGCGGATCTCTCAATCAAAAGACCTTTAGGGGTTATTGAAGGGGTGTTGGTTAAAATTGATAAAATCATTATCCCCATTGATTTTTATGTGATGTGCATGGAGGGATCAAGTGAGGATCAACTGAAAACTCCCATTCTGTTTGGGAGGCCATTTATGTTTGACACTAAGGCCACCATTGATGTGTGTCAAGGGGTGGTGTCCTTGAGAGGCATGGGGGAAGAATGCAAGTTTGTTATGTCTAAAAATGATAAGAAAACCTCCCCCAAAGATGGTTTTGTAGGAGCCATAACTGATTTTCCAATTTTTAAAGATGATGTGAATGGATGTGAGAAAAGTGGGGATAATGCGGACGTTTGTCTATTGGCTAGTAACATTAAGGCCGACCAATACTCTAGGAGTAACGGGTCGTATCACTCCCCACACGACTCCCATAAAGAGTCGATTCCATCACATCTACCACAAGGGCCTTCAAAATCGAGAGTTAGTGAGGAGAGTTATAGTGATTTATCTGATTCTATATTTTTAAATATTTTTGTGCATGATAACTCTCTTGATCTTGGTTGCAAGGATGGTATTTTGCAGGTTGAAAGAGTTGAGTTTGGGGGTGGAAACCCCAATAAAAGGAAAAGAAAGAGGGGTAAGCACAAGCGTAAAGTTTCAAAAATAAATGTGGCTTTACCCCTACTTATTAACAATGGAGAGCTGAAGTGGAAAGAGAAGGGCGTTTGTGCCCGCGAGGAAAAGAAATGGTCCAAAGGCCGCAAAGCTAAGGCCAAGTAAGATTGGGCCATAGTCGGGCTAACGACTTTAACCAAATGCGCTGCTTGGGAGGCAACCCAATGAGGTATGTTTTAATTTTGTCTTAATTATTGTTTAGTAGTGTCATGTCCTCCGTTAAGCCCAAGGCACGCTTTTGTTCTTTTTTCTATGAGGACATATCATGTTTTGAGTTTGGGGGTAGACATCTCTCCGAGTTTGTGGGTTTATAGGGGAGTGTATATAGTGTCACCCTCTAAAAAAATAGAAAATTTAAAAATTTTGTTCTTTTCATAGTTGGGATGTTGGCCAAAGTCGGTGATGATTAGAGTGTGCTTTAATTTTAAAATCACATGTGCTATTATTAGTGTGGTGATTGGGATTGCATTGAAACATTTAAATTATGATTGCACCACCTCTCACTTCCGTATCTTTTTCTTGGTCATTGTCATCAACTTAGGTGCCCTTTATGGGATCACTTTGTGCATTCTCGGGGTCCCTAGAACATGTTTGCATGATTGTCAATAACACGTCAATATGTTACTTGATATATATGGCTATTCTTTGAATCCCTTTTTGTGAGCTTTAAATTTTCTAGTCACTTATATAAAAAAATTCCGCTAGAACCCCTTTTGAGCTTGAAAAAGAATGGAATCTCTCATAAATTGGGAGGTTATCTTAGACCACCATTCGCCTTCATTTGTACCCTCATTATCCCACCCCTTTTAACTTATACACTATTTTCTCACCTTTTCAAGAAAGTGAAACTAGGGAAAGAAGGGGGATATTTTGGGGGATGTTTTGAAAATCAAAGGGTTGAGTAGAAGTTGGTCACAAAAAGAAAGAAAAGGGTCATGTTATGTAATGAAAAGAGGGGCTTGAGCAAAATATTAAATGCACATTTTCTGTGATATATTTGTGCAAAAAAAAAAATAAAAAAAAAAAAAATGAAGCCTTGCCCTCTCTAATGTCAAAGTGAAAATTATGTTTCAAGGTGACCAAAGAAAGTAATGGAATGTGCTCAACCACATGTCAATGTATGAAAAAGTTTTAGTTTGTGGGTTGTTACATTGGGAAGTACTAAGGGTGAGTGGAGAAATTATCATCAAAGTGGGGATGTATTGTTACAAGAAGACTTTCTAGTTTCACTTTCGTATTTTCGTATGTCCTTACCTTCATTTGTAACCATGAACCTAGCCCTGCGATCTTTCGCACCTTAACTTTTAAGCCATATCTTCGTTTCAATATCGAGTAACCTGGTTGACAATGGTGTAAATATGCATATGAGTCACTTATGCCACGCGACACAAGTGACTCATCAGGTCCTGTGTCACGCGACACAAGTGGCCTATCTGCAGAGAACCATTTTCAGTTGTAAGTTTGTTCCTCCCCTTTCCCCTTTTGTTTTGTCACTTAAATCAGGGTATGGATCTTTCATATCCATATTCAGTTTAAAGTGAATAGATAAATCTACTTCCCTTTTGTTCAATAATGTAAAATCTCTGCAAAGTAATCTGTAGTGTCACGCGACACAAGTGACTTCTCAGGTCCAGTGTCACGCGACACAACAGGCCTCTGCAGCAGGTTCTCTTTTTGTTGTAAGTTTTGTTAACCCTTTTTTGTAATATGGGACGTGGCCTCCCATTGTCAATGGTCTACAATTTGTTTCTTCTTCCCTTTGAGCAATAAAACAAAGTACTCTTTTGCATTCCATACATATCTTGTCTCACACTTTAGCACACACAATTGAATGAATTAAATGTTGAACAATTGAAAGACTCGTCTACGGACGAGGCATGTTGGGTGAACTCTTGGTTCTTCCCAACACGTAACCTGACCCCCGAACCCATTTTCTCTGTCAAAAAAGGTTTTCAATGTTTCCTCTTAAAAACGGCGTGGCGACTCCTTTATTAAAAATTTATCTTTAATAAAATTTTCGGCAAGCGCACATTCAGTGGCGACTCTGCTGCGGACTCTTGAAACCTGTTTTCAAAGAGGGTCAAACTTTCGTATGTGTTCAACATTCAATTCATTCACTCGTATGTGCTTTGCTTGAGACCCTATATGTATTGTTTGCATCCTATGTGCTTTGTTTGGTTGTCTTAGTTGCTTGCTTTGTGGTTCCTCTGCTTGGAGCTAAGTTGTGCCACTTAAGCTTCGAGGCTGGGGTTATTCTTGGTGTGATCTCAGAATTCTGGAATTGGACCCTTCTGTCACGCGACAGAAATTGCATTTATTATCCTGTGTCACGCGACAGAAGTGGCCAGTTTGCAGAGTTTTGGTTTCTTGGTTCAGTTGATGATTTTGGAGAGTCCTTATGATCGATTTGTTGGTTTTCTGTTTATTGTACTCTGTGGGGCGTGTGTGTAGTTTCCTCTTTCTCCTATTTTCTAAATAAAAAAAATATAAAAAAAATGTATAAAACCTTTTTTTGCAAAATAAAGGAACATAGCCATCCCGCACACTACTTCATGTAGATTTTAGAACCCTCGGGTGCGATTGACGGCATCGCGGACAGTGATGTATGTCGCTTACGCTTGAGCGCCTAATGTCAAACCCATCCCCCTAGTGCGTTATAGGTGGCGCCACACTTTTAACCTCACCCAAAATGGTTGGTTTTTGACACGCCATTTTCAAATACACTAAAATGAGTTGTTTCAAAAATTTTAATATGCTTTCGTACCTTTCCCAAAACCTAGCACGTGTGGGCATGTTGCCAATACAACATGGTTTCACGAAAGGACATGTCGTTCCCACGGCATGTTCTAACGAGAGATCATGTCGTTTTGTCAACGTGCACCGACGAGAGGTCATGCCGGATTTTTTCTTGAAATTCTTCAGGAAATACCCGTTATGCTGCCCAAATTTTTCCAAAAGATTGGGGCTGCTCGTTCACCCCATAAATGCTTTGGTTTTGCTTAGGTATTATAGCCTATTATCAGTTTTTGAACCAATACGTTCATTGTATTCGTGAATGATGTGTCCCTAGGGTTCCCCAAGGTGTAGTGTGCGCAAATAAAGGATTAGCCTTTCCCGACCGTTCCTAGGATTTAAACCACCGATTTATACTTGAAGATAAATAATTTGTTTGCGTGAGTCTGTTCTCTCCGTTCTTCTTTTTTTTTCCTCTCCCGTACTCTCTCTTCCTTCCCTACCTGATAGACCCGTATATATATACCCCTGCAGCTACGGCGAGTTGGAGTCGATCATCCGTACCGGGAGCTCGTTTAGTTCGGGTTGTCAGAGAAGTTTTAGCAGTATCCGAAGCCTTAGTCAGTACAGAATCAGAAAGGGCAGGGAATGGAGATTTCTTTATCGCTCAGTCTGCTGGGGGTTCAAGTCCGATGAGTCAGCCAAGCCTGAATGATTTGTCCACCGATGAGTTGAGGTTGAATTTAGAAGCTGCTTTGACCCGGGAGCGTGAGGCTCGCCTGTCAGCGCAAAACGCTAAGATCCGAGAAGAGGAGGCCCATAACCGTTTCGTGGAGGCCATGAGAGCCCGAGGGGTAGCAGTGCTCCGTAGAGAAGATGGTTCCTATGAGGAAATTACTGAAGAGAACAACAATGAGACCGGATCTATTTCCCCTATCCAGCCTGTTCCAACCAGCTACAATACTATGCCTCCTCCCGCAAGCTATATTCCTCGCCCCGAGCAAGTGCCATCTTCAGGATTGATCCCAAGTGCCCAAGGAAAGTTTCCTCCCCCTTCTTCCCAAGCATATAACCAGGTGGTTCAGCAAGGTCCCAACAAAAATAGTGGTCATCCAGCGAATTTCTTTGACCTTACTTCTTCTCCGGCTCCCAATGCTCCGGTGCCACGGGTTCAGTATGAGTCTCAGTTCCGAGCCAGTCACTCCTAGCCTCAATACAGTGTGCATCCCGACGGCTATCAGGGTGGTCAGTATGGTGTACAACAGAATGGTCAGTACCGTTTCTCGGGAAATCAGATAATTCAAGACAGTGTTCCGAAGTATCAGCCGTCTCAACTCCAAAACAGTTTTGCTCAGCCAGAAGTGTGTCTACCCTTACTCAACATCTCTATGGCTCCACTCCGTATTCAGCTCCGTGTGTTAGTACAGGTTTCTCTCCTTTTGGTCAACTCAGAAGTCAGTCAGCGCAGTACAGTTCTCAGAACCCCAGCATGCAGTTTAATGGCTATGATATGTACGGAAACAGAATCCCTAGCTCTGTTAGTTTGTTGGACAGTAATATTGGCATTTCCAGCACCCTTGGTCTCCCATCGGCCGCTTTGCCTGTTGGGCCTAATTCCAATTTCCCTGTACCTTCCTCCACAGTGGCTCCCGCCATCCCCCAGATTCCGGGACTGACTCCAGAAGTAACGGCCTTGCTAAAACAGATGCAACAACAGATAAACAAGCTGACTGTTGGTTCTAGCGGTCTCAGAGTGGTAGATCCAGCCCAAGTAACACCTTTGCCTCACAAATTCAAGATGCCGAAAATGGATTTTGATGGCACGGCTTGTCCAAAAACGCATGTAGATACTTATGTGATGACTATGGGCGCAATGGGATGCACGCCCAAGTTCATGGCTTCCCACTTTCACCTGACCTTGAAAGGACCAGCTCTTACATGGTTTTTAGCCCTGAAGCAAGAATGTCGCTCCACTTGGAGTCAGATTACGGAGACTTTTCTGGATAAATATAGAGGCAACTTGGAATGGCGCACTACTCGGGATGATTTAGTGGGAACCATCCAGAAGGCAGATGAGTCGATCACAGAATTTTACAAGCGTTGGAATGCTAAGCTCAATGAGTTATCGGAACCAATCCCCCTCCAGGACCAAAAGGACATCTTTTTGTCATGTGTGAAGCCAGTGCTCAGGGAAGAAATCGGGAAAGGATGGTATCCAGACTTGCGGGAGATGGTCGGCATGGGAGCTAGAAGCGAGAATCGGTTGTTCAATCAAACCCCGAATGTGAGTGCTAGTGGAAGCAGCGGTAACGTTGGTTTCAGATACCGGACAGCAAACCCAGTCTCAGCCATGGTACCAAAAGGAAGAGAAACTGTTAAGGATAATGTTGTAAACAACCTGCAAGGAGGAGGGAACAATGGTTCTAATGGTGGAAGATTTCAGCCAAAGAAACAGAGAAAGTTTGATGATTTAGGTATGACTACAGAGGAGGTCTACAATGGATTACTCAGGACTGGGATGATAAAGCCGTTGGAAAATTACAGACCTGTCAATCCCAATCCCAATTTGGATACAAGCAAATATTGTCGATTCCACCAGTTTCCAGGACACACCACCAATACTTGCTTCTTGCTCAAAAAGATTATCCAAGGGTTGGTAGATGAGAAGAAGATTGAAACGTCCCCTCGGCCTAATGTCGTCAGCAACCCCCTGCCTAACAACACTGTGAATCTCATGGAATTTGGCCAAGACTATTGTGATAATGTAATAGAATTTGGAGAACCCGTAGATGGAAAGGTTAGTGATGATTGTAGTAAGATTGTGACTGATGTAACCACCTGTTCTGATGAAATGAAAGATAATTTCTGTTATGTTTTGTATCTTGACGATCTGTATGATTTGAATAATACTGTTGATTATGATGATTACGAAGAGAGTTTGATTGCCAACACCATATCTTCCATGGTTCCTAGGGATTCCCCAATCTATTTGGAAGAACTCAGGATAGCGGCTAATGTAAAGGTCCCATTGTCCATAAATGAGATAAGACAGGCGGCATGGCCATACAATACTCGTCCTGTCCCGATTTCGCTAGCAGAGCTCAAGGAGGCTAGCAAAGATTTTGTGATTGAGAAAGATCAAGAGGTTAATTTACTGACTAGATCTGGAAGAATGTTGGGATCGAATGACATAGATCTGTCTAGGAAAGGTAAAGCAGTTGCAGATGCGAATCCCCAATCCTCTCAGAATCCATTCAAACCGGCAGGAGATGAGGAAGTTCAAGAAGACCCAATTCTGACACAACTGAAAAGAACCCAAGCTGATATTTCCTTATGGTCTCTACTTACATCCTCCTACCCTCATAAACTGAAGTTAGAAGAGGCCCTGGCCAAAAAAATAGTCTCTGTCAACACCACCCCTGATGAAGCCTGTCAGCTGATCGGAACTGCGCAATATGGGAACATCATTACTTTTACGGATCTTGATTTGCCTGATTTTGGTGCGAAGCATAATGAATCCCTACACATCACGGTACCCCTGGAAGGACGGCGGATTCCCCATGTTTTGGTAGACAATGGGTCGGCTATGAATGTGCTCCCAGCTAAAATGATGAGTATGTTGGATATCAATGCGCAGAACCTTAAACCATCCAACCAAACCATAAAAGCCTATGATTCCACGTCTAGGGCAGTGTTGGGAATAATCTCTTTGAACTTGATGTTTGGAGGTAAAGAGATGATGGTAGATTTTCAAGTTATCGATATTCCAGTCACTTTCTCAGCGCTATTGGGCAGACCTTGGATTCATGAGATTGGAGTCGTAGCCTCTACTCTTCACCAATGCCTAAAGTTTGTGCAAGACGGAGTCCTGACGACCATTTATGGTGATAGCGTTACGATTGGGGAAACCAGTAATAATACCTTGCCGGTGATGGAAATTAAACTCGACCAGGAGAACTTGATGCTTAGCGGTTTTACGATGGAGGAGCCCAAAGGATAGGTCTGCACCATAGATTTGACGACTTCCTCCGACAAGATTCCCCCTTTGTCTTGAAAATCTTTGAGAGGTATGAGCTATATCCACAGTGCAGGGGCTGGGAAAACGTCAGTAGGGACCGTGCCAGCTTGTAATGCCAGAAGCCAAGAGGAATAAGCAGGCCTAGGGTATATTGTGACGAAAGAAGATAAGATGTACGACAAGACTGAAGCTTTCAAGGAAAAAATGACCTCAGCGGCTGGAAAGAGGTACAAGAGGCCTGAGATGCGTCCATACAGTTGGTCCTTGAATAAGCACTTTGTCAAAGAGGATGGTGATATGTTTGTTTGTCCTGAACCAAAGTTGAGCCAAATGGAGGATAGGATGAGAATGATCTGGAAGTTCGCCAGCAGCCAAAACCCAGTGAAAGAAATGTTTGACAGTTTGCCCAAAAGGCCAGGTGTGACCGCCACCTACGAGAACAGCTATCATTTCTCGGGACCCGATTACGTAAACCAGCTTGAGAAGCTCGCTCTGAATGAAACTGTTGTGCACAAGATCTGTGGTGCAGATCCTTTAGATATTGATGGTGATTTGGTAGAATTGTTTGAGAATCAGGGGCTATCAGAATTCGAGATTGGTGTGTCTACAGAGAAGTTGCATACAGAGGGTTTGGTCCTTGTTGAAGATCTCGGAGATTTGATTGACCTTTCCTCTGATAATGAAGTGGTAGCCATGTTGGAATTTGAAAAAGGGCTAGTGGCAGATTTGAATGGTTTGAAGACCGTCGCAGAGGAGCCGCTACAGAATTGGACTTCATTTCAGGGACCAGTTGCAGACTGGGAGACTATGATCAAAAAGCTGGGGCTCAAACCTCGTCCTTGTCCATCTAAGTCTAAATCTGTCCCCCATGTCCTGAGTCAGTCCCCAGAGTCTCTTGTGATTGAATTTGAGTCTTCTGATCGATCTGATGTCCTCACGACAGAAGATCGTCTTCGAGTTGTAAACACTGTGTTTCCCTATGCTCTGAATAAAATGATTGATCTTTCTGAGTATCCCGTAATTGCCAATCTAACAATTGAACGCTTAAATAAAGTTAATCATCAAGATTTAAAAATCATTAAGCCAAATTCAATTGAAGATAATGCAGACTTAATAGATGAACGAACTTTAGAAAATGATTCAAAGCAGGTTCGCGAACAAAAGGAAAGCCGGGCCCAAGCTGCCGATGAGGTATTAACGACAGTGAACCTGGGAACAGCCGAAGAACCCAAAGAAACACAGATTGGTAGCTTCTTCTTCGGAGATGAGCGAGTTGTCCTGGTTAAGCTGCTTAAAGAGTACATGGACGTCTTTGCTTGGTCTTACAAAGATATGCCTGGGCTGGATACTTCCATTGTAGAGCATCGGATACCCCTGGATCCAGAAATCAAGCCGATAAAGCAGAAATTGAGGCGGATTAAACCCAAGTGGTCCTTGCAGGTGAAAGAAGAAATTGAGAAACTCTTACGGGTGGGTTTTATCAAGGTGATTGAATATCCAACTTGGATGGCCAACATTGTGACAGTGACAAAAGCGAATGGGAAGGTCCGAGTTTGTGTAGACTTCCGGGATCTTAACAAGGCTAGTCCCAAAGATGACTTCCCCCTGCCGAACATCGACATGCTGGTAGATGCAACCACGAACTACGAAGTCAAATCCTTTGTCGACGGTTTCGCAGGCTATAACCAGATTAAGATGGCAGAAGAAGATCAGGACAAGACAGCATTCACTACTCCTTGGGGTACTTCATTACCTTTGTGATGCCGTTTGGGTTGAAAAATCTTTGGGGCTACCTACCGAAGCGATCACCACCCTGTTTCACGATATGATCCACAAGGAGATTGAAGTATATGTGGACGATATGATTATTCATTCAAAAGGGTCGGACGGGCAGCACTTCACAGATTTGAGGAAGTTCTTCAACAGACTCCGGGAGCATTCTATGAGGTTAAACCTAGCCAAATGTACCTTTGGGGTTATCCGGGGTAAAGTTTTGGGATACATGGTCACGGAGCGAGGCATCGAGGTAGATCCCAGAAAAGACAAAGCGTTCGTCGAGATGAAGCCACCCAGAACTGTCTCTGAAGTGAAAGGTTTCATGGGCCGATTACAGTATATCAGCAGATTCATCAACCAGCTGACCTCTATATGTGAGCCAATCTTTAAGCTATTAAAGAAGAATCAGGAAGTGGTTTGGAATGAAGAATGCCAACTAGCTTTCGAGAGAATCAAAGCTTACCTTGTTAACCCTCCTATTCTCTGCCCACCTCACGGAAACAAACCTTTACTTCTATATCTAACGGTCACAGACACAGCAATCGGAGCCATGTTAGCGCAAGAGAAGAATGACTCTAAGATCGAGAATGCCATATATTTTGTTAGTCGTAAATTCCAAGGGAGTGAGTTGAACTACTCTGACATCGAGAAGACATGCGCAGCTTTGGTTTGGGTGGTCGGAAAATTGAAGCACTATATGTTATCTCACACAGTGCCCCTGGTTTCTAAGATGGACCCGATCAGATATTTGTTTCAAGGGGATAGAGGCAACATTTCCACCAGATTGGCGAAGTGGACCTTCTTTTTGGCTGAGTTTGATATCAAATACGTGATCCGGAAGTCAATCAAGGGACAAGCTCTGGCAGACCAATTGGCTGATTTCCCCAGTACAGAACCCCGAGGACCGGATCTCCAGTTTCCAGATGAAGGGATCCTTGTTATAGAAAATGGCAATCGATGGTAGTTGTTCTTCGATGGGGCGGCAAACAAAAGAGGAAATGGTATCGGGATGGTGCTGGTAGACCCGAACAATATGTATACCCCCATCGCTATCAAGTTGAATTTCTCAGTTACCAACAACGCGGCCGAGTATGAAGCTTGCATAGCTGGCCTTGAAGCTGCCCTTGAACGATATGTGGATGAGTTGGAAGTGTTTGGTGATTCTCAATTGATAATCAACCAGGCAGCTAATAGATGGAAAACCTCAGACCCATGCCTCCAGAAATACCACACTTACATTATAGAGCTCGTCGGTCAGTTCAAGAAAGTGTCATTTCAATTCCTACCACGAGAGAAGAACAGATTTGCGATGCCACAGCCACCCTAGCTTCTTTGGTAGAAATCCCGGAAGGAGAGTCGATCAAACCATTCAGGGTCGGTAGACGAGAGAATCCTGCATACTGCTGTGAAATAAAGGTCGAAACCGTCAATGAGCCGTGGTACAGTCAGATTTTCCAATATCTCAAGTATGGTGAAGCGTCTTTCCCCGTTGATAAAGAAGGAGACCCAAAGGGTATTCATGCCAAGAGTCTGCAAGCGTTGAAAAGGCTGTCAGCTCAGTACGTTATACTCGGCAATGAATTGTGGAAGAAAAGGGAAGGTTGCCCTCTCCTACTCTGTATCAGCAAGGAAAAGGCCCAAAGAGTAATGGAAGATGTTCATAACGGTGCTTGCGGACCTCATATGAACGCTCGATCTCTCATGCATAGCATCATCAGGCTGGGTTACTTCTGGATTACTATGGAAACTGATTGTATTCAATTTGTGCGAACCTGTGATAAATGCCAGCGATTCTCCAATTTGAACCATATCCCTCCTCATGACCTCTACTGTATAACAACTCCCTGGCCCTTCGCAACATGGGGTATTGACGTCATTGGGAAGATAACCCCATCTGGGAGCAATGGGCACTCATTCGTATTGGTTGCCGTGGATTACTTCACGAAGTGGGTAGAAGCCGCATCTTACAAAGTGCTCACAGCTAAAAAAGTGGCTCGCTTCATAAAAGAACAGATCTTCTGCCGCTACGGAATCCCAAATGAGATTATTTCTGACAATGGAACCCATTTCGAAGGAGCGATCGCACGCTTAATGAATACGGGGTTAAGCGTCACAAGTCTTCGCCTTACGGACCTCGGACGAATGGTGTTGTGGAAATTTGCTAATAAGAATTTGGAAAGGATCATTAAGAAAATGGCCGAACGAGGAAGGGATTGGCCAGAGAAGCTGCATTTAGCATTATGGGGCTACCGCACTTCTATTCGAACGGCTACCGGTGCAACCCCTTATGTTTTGACCTACGGAATGGAGGTTGTTATGCCCATCGAGTTAGAAATTCCATCCCTCAGAGTGTTGCTTGAGAATGAGGTGAATGAGATTGATTGGCTTCAAAGTCGATATAATGAATTGGCTTTGCTAGATGAACGCAGATTAAAAGCCATGGAGCATAATCGGGCATACCAGAGAAGAATGGCCCGTGCTTTTGACAAGAAAGTAAAACCTAGAGACATCAAAGTTGGCGATTTGGTTCTCAAGATGAAGCCTACCTATCAGAGCAGCGCATTGGGTAAATGGGCACCTGTTTGGGTCGGACCGTTTCTAGTAAAGAAGATATTCTCCGGAGGAGCAATGCAGCTAGCGGATCTGGATGGTAACCCCTTTTTGCACCCCGTCAACGGTGATAAGTTACGGAGGTATTATGTTTAATCGAGTCTTTTCCCCTCTGTAAAGATAAAAAAAAACATAATAAAAAAAAGAAGAAAAGAAGAAAAGAAAATAAAATAATGAAAATAAAGGCGCAACAAAATTGTCCCAGATGAGACTGAAAACCTCTCAAAAGGCAGTCCATGCAAAAATAAGGGACGCGCCCGGTGCTAAAAGAATATACCCAGCTAGGCCGAAAACCCTAAAAGGGCGGTGTAGGTAAAAAACAGGGTTGCACCATGTCCCCCTTCTACCTTCCCCTTTCTTAAACACCAAAGTTAATTGAGTCGAACTACGGAGACCTGAGCCCCTTAGTTCTCTTACAAAAGGGGAACATAGGCAACCACTTGTGGTTAGGTCTAAATTGCTGCAAAATTGTATATCTTGCCAAAATGTGTTTTGACTACAGTTTTAAAGTTTTTTCAAAGGTTTATTTGGAGTTAATATTCTCGTTGATGAGTTCAAGCACGGCCTACTTTTGATTCAAATAACCTGCTGCGAAAAATAATAATAATAATAATAATAAAATCTCAACATCCGTTTTGTCTGCATTAAGGTAATTAAGGAATACTCAATTTCTTTTCAAGTAAACATCTCTCTCAAAGAGCAAGTGAAAGAAAAATAAGGAGTCCTCCATCTCTCAGAAAAGTGTCTAGATGCTCGTCCCCGCTCCCGAACTCGTACTCCTGTCTTTCCTCTTCCTCGGTCCCCGGGAGGTCTTTGGCTTAGGAATGTCGAATAAGTCAGTCTGAGCTCGCCCCAGCTCTGGTATACTGCGTGTCGGTGGTTCGATTAGACCTGTATCCCTCAAAGCAGCCCTGGCAATCCTCTCCTGTCTCAATGCTTCTCTGCGAGCCATCACCTCCGGATCATCCCTCAGAGCAGCCCTCCGGATCTCTCGTTTCTCATAATCCTCCGCAGCATCGGCGGTAACATTATCTGGATTCCCTCTGGCTTCTGCATCTCGAAAGGATCGACTGGATGGATATTCTGCTCCTAAGTATTCCCTTCGGCGAGCCTCTATAGTCAGCGCACGGGACCCCAGTTGCTCTTCATACCAAATACGATACTCAGTGGTCAAGAATGTAAACCCTGCGGCTGACGAAGAAGCGTCCGTGTGGGAAGAAAGCCCTCCAAGAAAGATCTGGCGAAGAAATGCACGATCTGGGGCTCGGTCATGATCATCGGAACGGCATCAGCCGTCTCTCTCTCAAAACCAGGATAATCTGAGGGTACCGATATTGCCTGCTTACCAATGATGGGATATAGAATGAGGACACATGTAGCCCCGGCAGTCTGACTACTACCGACCCGTCCTGAACGTCTCTCATGGTCTTTAGTCCCTAGGTTGGAATCCAAAATTTCAGATCAACTGTCCTGTATCGCGTCAATCTAATCTGCCAGCTATCAACGGCCGCATTTCTTAGCACTCTACGTTGTCCAGTCATCGAGGGCATGTCGACCCTCGGAAGGGGCATTATCAGGCGCAGCCGCTCAAAAAGCCATAAGGATAACAAACCGGGGCTACCCACACCCATGAAGTCTGATCCCCCCGCTAGCCTATCAATGCCATGATAAGTCTCAGCCAGTAACAGTGGTACAATGTCCATCTCCCCTTGGCCGGATTGAAATTGACGAAGATCTACGCCTCGAGTACCCCTAAATTGTCTGACAATCTCCAACAACATACCTGAACAGATTCCTATGTACTTGCAGAAATAATGAGCCGATAAGGTGAGCAGCATAAATATGTCCAAAGACGTGGAAAGATCGAACAACTCAGGATTGAATAAGCACAATCTGGCTACCTGAGTCAAATCTATGAGCCCACCATCCAGAATAATAGATGACACCTGATCTGCAGTCAAGCCCAAGAAGTCCGATAGTTGCTCTGTGATTGATCGTCTGTCCCGTGGAAATGCTACGAGTGTCGATTCCCTCAGAGGTTAATGCTCTAAAATCCTCCATGGTCGGTGCCAAATCATTATACGATAGAGTAAAGACATGCCGCTCCAAATCCCAGCAAGATGCGGCCGAAGCAATTCCCAATCGATTCTCCGGTCCTTGAAGAGACCGGATCTTGGGCATGCCATACCTTGAATCAATAAGCTTTCTATGATGTTTTTGGTGGAAATGAGTAATTTCAATAAAATCTTGACGAAATTGACGTTCCCGGGAAGTAATTTCTTCATTGTAATGTTCCATTGCAGCTAAAAGTTCCAATCTTGGCTAGAGAAGTCAATTAACTTTCAAACTGGGTTGTTGAGAAGACAATTTCTTCTGCAAAATGAGCTCGAAGACGGCTTAAAAGGGGATGCATTACGAACTTCATTGAGCCGTGCGACACAACTCGCCATACTTATGCAGGATGTCGGGCGACACTTCGACCCTCGCGGCACCAGCCATAAGATTTCCAACTCGCCGTCGCCGCCATACACTTACCCATACATATTCAATACCTGGGAGAGGACCCACTTCATCAAATGTATTGCTATACACACCCTAGCCGATGCGATTTCGTCACCTCATGAGCAAGACCGTCATATCTTATCATTCAATACAATTTTTTTTCCTCTTTCCTGTCTAACCATCGTCCTGTCCCTAGAACAGATAGACTCGCGCAAATAAGCTAATTTAACTTTTACTAACAAAAAGTATCACGATCAAAGTTATTTAGAAATGTTGCGTTCCCCACATAGTACAATTAAGCACATTCGAATCTTGGGGACTGTTCCTCAATTAAAATTTGAAACAAGAGAAGCATAAATCCAGCGATTTTTCTAGAAAATATTCATCAACCCCGTTGTCAAAGTGCCAGCAAAGTCTGTTGTTCCCCTGATAATTCAACAAGCAGGATTCTTACCCTACCAAGCAGAGGTCGATGATTTCAAAGTCAGCCAAGAGGCAATAAAGACTGTACCTTAACAAAACAACAATCTTAAACAACAGCCGTACGAATCCCCGGCAGTTACATCTATCCCCAGCAGCAGCAACAACAATAGCATCAGTCCCTCCGGCAGCTACAGGTAAGCACAGCACAGGTATGAAAACATGTCTTGTCCAAACTGTCAAATTATTATGTCTAAAAATCACTCCCTTCAGTTCATATGGTCTATTCGGGTTAAGACGCCTCCTAACAGTCTTCAATCGGGTCAGACACCTCCTAATGGTCTATTCGGGTTAAGACGCCTCCTAACAGTCTTCTATCGGGTCAGACACCTCCTAATGGTCTATTCGGGTTAAGACGCCTCCTAACAGTCTTCTATCGGGTCAGACACCTCCTAATGGTCTATTCGGGCTAAGACGCCTCCTAACAGTCTTCTATCGGGTCAGACACCTCCTAATGGTCTAATCGGATTAAGACGCCTCCTAACAGTCTTCTATCGGGTCAGACACCTCCTAATGGTCTATTCGGGTTAAGACGCCTCCTAACGATCTTCTATCGGGTCAGACACCTCCTAATGGTCTATTCGGGTTAAGATGCCTCCTAACAGTCTTCTATCGGGTCAGATACCTCCTAATGGTCTATTCGGGTTAAGACGCCTCCTAACAGTCTTCTATCGGGTCAAGACGCCTCCCAACAAGTCTTCTATCGGGTCAGACACCTCCAAATGGTCTCCTCCGCATATTCTGAACTCCGATTTGGCTTGATTCCCTTCCCGGGATACGTAGGAATCCTTTCTAAAAAGGTCCGGCCATCCAATCTACCAAGTCATCGTTTAGCCATCCTCCCTATCCCCGGTCGCTCATTGGAATTGGGTCTGTTTGTCGACAACCTCACTTCTTCCATAAGTGACGTTGCCGAGGGGCTCTGTGAGTACGCCAATCCAATTCGCGCCCCTTTAAAAGTGCTTTTTAATGTAATAAAACTGCACTAAGGGCGTTTTGGTAAATTCTCGGTCAATTCCAAGTCTTGCGGAAACTTATCTTAAAGTTCTTATGAAGGAAGTACTGGTGAGTGATTTTTCCACATAAAAGGACGTATCAGGAATTATCAACTTTGGACACATTTGGGAATTACAAAAGAAGGTTCCAGAATCAGTTATTTATGCCAAAAACGGTTATATGGCTGGATAAGTCGTGCGGCACAATTGACCACGGAAAAGCTAAGCGAAAGGCCGTGCGACACAAGTGACCTCCTCCGTGCAGCCTATAAATTGGACCCTCCCCCTCTCATATCAAGATCCCTTTTCGAATACCCTAGAGTTACTCTGCCAAATTTGTGATAGAAAACCCTCTCTCCCCTCAAACCACACAAAAAACCTCTCCAATTCCATCTCTCCTCACCCGAATCATAAACCCATCTCCATATAACCCACATTCCTTGGAAGATCTGGAGGAGAGCAGCCAATTGGTGTTCATCTACACTTCCTAGCAGCTGAATTGAAGGCTTCCACACCTAACTTGGTGTAGAAGTAGAGGACTACAAGGGTAACGAATTTCTCCACCTTTCTCTCTCTTATTCACTTGTTTATTTTGCAATTGTTCTTCCTCCACTTGATAATCAAGTTCCATTTGCTTTAGATTATCAAGTGGCAACTGCCATATCTCTGTTTAATTGGTTTTGCTTGGTTTAATTGCATTTTGGTATTGTGATTCTCTCTCTCTTGGTTGCTTGGTGCTCAAGGGAGTGTGGATCTCCCATATCCATGCTCCCTTGGGTGATTTGTTGCTAATTCATGTTAACTTTGAGTTGATTTGATGTGATTAGTAGATTTGATTTGATTTACGGTTAATTTCGGTTTTGAAATTGTGAAGTTCCTGCGAGATGGTCTACTTATGCCACGCGACACAAGTGACTCATCGGAGTCTGTGTCCACGCGACACAAGTGGCCTATTGCAGAGAACCATTTTCAGTTGTAAGTTTGTTCCTCCCCTTTCCCCTTTTGTTTTGTCACTTAAATCAGGGTATGGATCTTTCATATCCATATTCAGTTTGAAGTGATTAGATAAATCTACTTCCCTTTTGTTTAATAATGTAAATTCTCTGCAAAGTAATCTGTAGTGTCACGCGACACAAGTGACTTCTCAGGTCCAGTGTCACGCGACACAACAGGCCTCTGCAGCAGGTTCTCTTTTAGTTGTATGTTTTGTTAACCCTTTTTTGTAATATGGGACGTGGCCTCCCATTGTCAATGGTCTACAATTTGTTTCTTCTTCCCTTTGAGCAATAAAACAAAGTACTCTTTTGCATTCCATACATATCTTGTCTCACACTTTAGCACACACAATTGAATGATTTAAATGTTGAACAATTGAAAGACTTGTCTACGGACGAGGCGTGTTGGGTGAACTCTCGGTTCTTCCCAACACGTAACCTGACCCCCGAACCCATTTTCTCTGTCAAAAAAGGTTTTCAATGTTTCCTCTTAAAAACGGCGTGGCGACTCCTTTATTAAAAATTTATCTTTAATAAAATTTTCGGCGAGCGCACATTCATAATCCCATTACTGTGGTGGCACTTGTTGATTATGTGTGTTGGTGAGAATCTGAGACTTGTATGGCCAATGACTCATCTGTGATAGGACATCCCAAAAATAATTATTTTGTTTTAAAGTTTTATTATTAGTTAGAGTAGTTTTATTTTATTTCTTTTTAGTTTTGTTTTACTCAGGACGAGCAAAAGGTTAGTTTGTGGGTGTTTGATGGATGTGTATTTACCCATCCAAATGATGCACTTTTAGGCTTTCTTTGTGTTTGATTCCCGAGTTTTATGTATATTTGATATGGTTTGTGAATGTTTTGAAAGTATAGGGATTGAAGTGCAATTACTGACAAAACGGAGGATCGGAGCGTACTTTGGAAGTTTTTGGATCAAATTGCAATTCTGGAAAATCTGGGACAAAACTGATATTGGAAAATTCAGGGACTAAACTGGAAATATGGAAATTTTGGACGAATTTGATTTATAAAAATTCGTGGGTTAAAGTTAAAAATAAAACCCCAAAGAGCGAAGTGCAAAAGAATTTTCTATAGTGGCCAAAGTGCGACTGCAAAATTGAGGAACGAATCGAATATGCATTTGGTCCTAAATCATGGCAGGGAGTGGCCGGGCAATGCTTGCAAAATGGGGCCAAATGTAGGCCATGGCTGAGAGTGGCCTAGGAAAGGTGGCCGGCCAGGAGGAAATTGAAACTAGCTGCGGCCAAGGCTTGAGAAATGAGAATAAACTTTCTGGAAACAAGGGCGACCGCGCCAATCAATAAGGGCGGCCGCGCTACAACAAAGGAAACGCCGGCCAAGCTTACTGCCAACAAGGGCGGACGCTCAATCAACAAGGGCGGCCGCGCTACGTCGATGTCAGCAACAGTTGGGCGATTTAAACAGGGGCATTCATGTCTTTTCTCAAATTGTTGACCCTAGTCTTTACCCTATTTTCTCTTTATAAATACCAGCAGCCACGTTAGTTTGGAGGGACATGAGAGTTTTTATGATTTTGGTTTTTAATAATTCTTTGAAGATGAACAATTCATCATTCCAGGTTTTTATTATTTGGTATTATGAGTAGCTAATTCTTTAGATTTGTAGATTGGTTGGATCTTTATCCGGATTTCTATGCAATAGTATTTTAATTCTTTCTATTTGATTCCTTCTAGTTCAATAATAGATTTTAATTTCTTGTTCTTAGATTTGAGATGTATGTTAATATGCAAACTCGTCTTTGAATAATTGGGTATCGAATTCGCCATTAATTTGGGATTTTGATGCATAGACCACTATTATTGAATAACTTGGTTTGTGCCGTAATAGAATCGGATCAACGTTAGGTTTTGTTATTCTTTCGTGCTTAATGTATTCTTGGAATATTGTGGTACCGTAATAGAATTCACAATATTAAAAAGAGTATTTAGGATTGTAATCCGGCCACATAACCGTGTCGATCCTAGCTAAAGTGAATGAACCCTAGAAGTTGAGTTGATGTTTTATAAGTAAAATTCTGAATAGAATGATGGTGAAGTGAAATCCAATCTACGAATCTCTGCTCATAATCTGTTTTCTCGTTTAGTTAGTTTTAGTTATTTATTTTATGTTTTTAGAATTAAATCAAATCTATAAACTGTGGTTACTAAATTCGCTGCTTTTACCTTATTTGTTCACCAACGAGTCTCTGTGGATTCGACCCCTGCAATTGCATACTGCTACACCGGTAGTGAGTACACTTGCTCGGTTTTTATTACAAGAGGGAGTTTTCCTCCATCAAAAATTTATGGCGCCTCTTGGATAACTGACACGTACCCTCCGTACCTGTCACGCGCTGTCTCTTCACTTGCCAAGGGGCCCACCAGTTAACCGGGAGGGAGAGCATTCAAGGCGCCTATAATCTTCTGCACGTGCCTCCCACGTGTGCCTATATGCATGGGAGGCAGAACAAGACCAACGAAAAACACCAACACTGGTGCCCGAGTAAAGCGCGATCTGGTATAACCGAGCTTACCTAGTAGTTCCTCGCTCAGACCATAAATAATCATTCATTTGGAACTAGGGGCCACTGATGAGCCCGGACCAGCTAGACCGGGGCCAAGCTCGGTCTGGTCCAAAGGCCCAGTATGATGTGGCACTCCCTAGACCGCCAGAGTCAAGACTGCGGACAGATAGACCCTTGAGGTCAAGACCGCATTCCTCTCTCCTCATCCCAGTCAAAACTGAAGGGACCAATATGCAAAAGATGGAAGTTCAAGGGCTGAAATGCAGTCAATTGGAAGAAGAAGGGTTGGGGATGGAAATTGAAGTTGGCTGGATGAATGGAAGGCCTGGGAAGGAATGGCCGAGCTTGGATTAGGGGCCATGGCCGAGGGGGACGGGGGCTGGGCCGAAAAGCAAGGTAGGCTGGCCGAGAAAATTGGGCGGACGCCTGAAGGGGGATGGGGCGGCCGCATGGAGGGCAGAAGCTCAGCCTGGATTTGTTGCATTTGGGGCGGCCGCACAGTGCAGAGTGGGGAGTTTGGTGCACGGGGTCCCGATCCTTGGTCTCGATATTTTTTTTTTCAACAATTTTTTTTTTCTTAGGCCTTTTTTTTTCAACAACTTTTTTTTTATCAGGCCTCTAATTTTTTTAATTTTTTTTCAGCAGCTTTTTTTTTTCAACAAAGGAATTAGGCACTGTTTCGCTTCCGTCTCCGTCTCCACTGCTTTTTGCTTTTAACTGCACAACACCACAACCCAAAAACCTCAGTAGCACCAATTCTACACATAAAAAAATATAAAATATAAAAGACATAAAAACAAAGAAATTTCCGGGTTGCCTCCTGGTAAGCCGCTCTTCTTTACCGTCTTTGGCTAGACTCAACGCCGGGTAAGCCCCCGACATTGCATACTACAACATTCATCCTTCCCCCCACGTTTAAACTAGATATTGTTCTCAATGACACTAAACAATAAATACGGGACGATAAAACATGGGGGAACGAGCACCAAATAAACTAAGTAATGGGACGGGAGGCCCCACAAACATGGGCCTCATCAATGTAAGGGGGATGAAAGAAATCTTTTCGAGTTACCTCTAAAAGATGATTCGGCTCTATGACATGCCTCCCCGTTGGAGACCATTTAAGCTTCCCCTTTTTCGTCTTCACTTCCTTTGATTTCTTCTTCTCCCTTGGTGGCCCTCCTTTCTTATTTTTCTCTGGCTTTACTTTTGGAGATTCATCACGATCATCTTCTACCCTGGCCCCCTCCTTGATAATCGGCTCACTCAAATCCATGGCACAAACCGCACATCCTTGGGAGATGTCTTATCACCAAACACAATAAAACTCACCACTTTCCCATCAAACCCCATAGTTAAAGAGCCCTTCGTCACATCAAGCTTAGTTTCAGAAGTAGACATAAATGGCCTCCCCAACAGAATGGGAGCCTCAGAATCAGTCTCCTTATCAAGAACAAAGAAATCCGCCAGAAACAATAGATCACCAACCTTCACCTCAATATCTCTAACCACCCCCTTAGGGTATGCATTAGACTTATCTGCCAATTGTATAACCACCCTAGTGTCTTCCAACTTACCCAACTTAAGTTCTTCAAATAATGCATAAGGCATAACATTAATTGAAGCCCCCAAGTCAAGCATGGCTCTATGAAAATTACTCCCCTCAAACGAAATAGGAATATACTTCTCTTCAGGGGTTTTCTCTTCCACCTTCTTCTCCACCTCTAACTCTGGCTCAACACTCGTTTCAACCTTCTGTTCAGGCTCTATAGAAACCATTTGCCCATCAACTTTCTTCTTCCGCCTCACATACACTGCGCTAACATTCTGCTTCGGAGGTTGCTCAATCTTTGCTGCCTCTCTAGCCTCTATTTTTACCACTGCCTCTGCAATCTGACTCATCTGCCTCTCCAAATTACTAATGCTCGCATCGGTCTTCTGCTGAAACTGTTGGAAATTCCCATTCATGGTAGACATGCTCTGTGCTAATGACCGGACCATGTCCTCTATAGATTGTCCTTGCGACTGTTGCGGTCCAACGGGTGCTCTGTACTGATTAAACTGGTTGCCCTGATACTGCTGACCCTGTTGGACCCCTGCTGATTATTGAACGGCAGCCTGAAACCTTGTTGACCTTGTGGTGGACCATACATGAGGTTCAGATGAACATTATTCGCAGCATTGTAATTAAACTGCGGTGGCCTCTGACCCTGCTGATTGAACCCTATAGCATTAACATCCATCACCTCATCCGTTTGAAGAGTGGGACAAGAATCAGTCGGGTGAGTCACTTCATTACATATACCACAGGGATGAGGTTTTTGACCCAAAACCAATGTCTTCAACAGACTTTTAACATCTTCCAACTCAGTCTCCAACTTGCTCGTGATAACGCTCGATCCCGTTGCACTGACTTGTCTAATACTAGACCTCCTTCCATGAGTCCTTATGCTCTTAGCCAACTCTTCTATCAACTGCTCTGCATCCTTGGTAGTTTTATTCAAAATACTACCTCCACAAGCAGAATCCACCCATATTTTATCCTGCACAGTCAATCCTCCATAGAAGTATACAATAAGCTGCTCATCATCAAAGTCATGGTACGGGCAACTTCTGTAAAAGCTTATAAAACCGGTTGTGATACTCATACAAAGATTCATCAGACTGCTGCTCCATGTTACTGATATCCCGCTTCATAACATTGATCTGATTGGGAGGAAAGAACTCATCAAGAAACACCTCCTTCAACTGCTGCCAAGATGTAATGCTATTCGGTGGCAAGTAATAATACCACGTGTTTGCGTTATCCTTAAGAGTAAAGGAAAACGCCCTCAACAATAGTTGCTCAAGAGGAAGTGCAGCCGGTTTCATTCTTTTACAGATCTGCACAAACTGCGCTATGTGCTGATTAGGATTCTCCCCTGTTATCCCATTAAAATGGAGCAACTGGTTCAGCAATCCCGGCTTCAACTCAAAAGTGACCCCAGCAGGCAAATCACGAAACTGTACTGCTTGTGGTTGCTCATTCCAGTTCAGAGCAATCCTCTGTCTCAACGTCCGAATTGGGGGAGGTTGGTTATTGTTGCCTCTTCCATTACCCCCATTATTCACAACCTCCGGATCATCATCACCCCTGCCGTTATTATTATTCATCTCGTCCCGCTGCAAATTTCTCCTGTACCTGAACACTGTTCCCCGGCAACGGCGCCAAAATTTGATAAGCTAAAGTCGCACGCTTACAAATTAAATACCAAGACTCGACTACAAAACTACAGCTAGGACAAGTCCAGGGTCGATCCACTGAATAACGATTATTTATTTGCACAATTGTCACTTGACAAGATTGGGGGTCTGCTTGATTATTATTAAATTCCTAAGACGGGAATTAAAAACTATGTTGTAAGCAAGTAAAGGAAAGCACTTTTGATCAATTATTTTTCCCGTCTATCATTCAAATATCATCGATTAACTCTTTTCACTTTTACCCTATTCACTCGATAACGAGATGTCTTTCAATCTCTATCTCTTTCTTTGATATTAGCTAATAGCAGTGACACACTCACTAATAACCCTAACCAATACCTAAACTTAACTGACATAGTCTAGATTCACAATATCGATTGATTTCGATTTAAGAGATTAAGATCGACAACACGTTCTAATGTTATTTCAATTAGATACTTATCTATTTTTTCTTCACAATTTACCATGACACATGCATAAACCATAAAGTTGCTACTTATGAAACCCTAAATTGACACAATCTTAGGGAATTCTAGCAATGAATTAATAACCAAGATTCAACAATTGGCCTAATTGAAAAACCCTAAAAATCAATTTAATTAATAAGCACAGAAGAAAATATGAATAGGACAAAAGATACGAAAAGAAATTAACCTCAATTGAATTTTAAGACGGTTCCAATAATTGAATAAAAAGCAAAAGTATTTAGTTCTCCATGAAAAATAATAAACTCTCTCGAAAAAATAAAATAAAAGTCGAACCCCAAAATTATTGTAAAAAGAAGTATATATACTCTTCCATTCAATAAACCTAATACTAATTTAAAAAGGAAAAAGAATAATAAAGTTAAAAGCCTTTCTCCTGCGGTCAAACCAAGCCTTGATCAAACCGCCTTGGATATCACAACACGTGCGCCTGATTGAGTTTCCTAAATTCTTTCTCTCACTTTGGTCATCCAATTTTCCATAATTTCATTCTGGTCACTGAACTCCACAAATTTTCAGTCTGATCCCCAAACTTCTGATAATTGCCGCTTTACCCTATGTTGACCTTGACTTGAAGGCTGACTTTGACTTGTCTTTTGAGCATTAATAAACTTCGCAGGAACATTATAAAATCAATAAAAACATGTCTCAAAATACAATGATTTTCCACGAACTTACCAATCCAAAATCTACTCAAAATTACATCAAAACTAATCTAAATTACATCAAAATCAGTATAAAATGTCTAGAAAACTAGGAAATTACATATAATGAAATCCACCACATCATACCCCAAACATAATAACAAGTTTTACCAGATAATTAAATCAACCTATAATTATTGCTCAGATTTTACTCGTAAAAATGACCAAAAAAAAAAAATGGGAAAATAACTTTGTTAATATAGGGTACAATGATGAAAACCAAAACTTAAACCAATTGGGTGCAATAGGAACAAAGAAGTATCCTTTTCCAAGGAAACAAGAGACGCGCAAAACACTCGGCCCAAGCCTTGCCGCCCCTATGTGGGCTGCCGCTTGGCTTTCAGGATGTTCCTTCTGCATTCCTCCCTTTGGTTGGTTTCGGTCCCCTCTCCGTGGTTTTGACTCCACAGCCCAACACTTGAAAGGTATATATTCTCAAAAGCAGCAATAATTTATAATTTACATCACAAATGAAAAGATGATTGAAGCATGTACATTAACAAGTAGGCATTTCCATCTTGAAGAGAAAGAAAGACCATATAATATAGATGAACACACATACACAAGGAGAGAGAGAGAGAGAGAGAGAGAGAGAGAGAGAGAGAAACCAAGGTTGCTCATCTGAGCAATATAAAGAACTCAGAAAATTTTAAATAGGGTTCATGAAGCTCCAAGCTTCCTCTTGCTATCATCAACCTATATATATATATATATCACTAATGGAAATCATTACCTTTTTTTTTTTTGGCAGGAGGGAGAGCATTATAAGAGAATATCAAGCTAATTTCTCCCGTGTATGTATGATGTTGGAGGGGGGGGGGGAGATTATAATAATTAGAAAAGCCATTGTAATAGAATCAAACCTGTGAGTCATTTTTAATATTCAACATTTCCTTATACAAATCCCACAGCTCAGGCGCTTCATCCTCACAAGGCTTCATAATCCTGGAAAGAAAATCATCTTCTGTATAAGAACACAAAGTAAAAATGCTGATTTTCCTCTTGCGCAATCCTTTTTCCACCATTGATCTATAAACCAAACACCTCGGAACAATCCTCTTCTGCAAGCTCAACCCAATAATACTCGGCCAATTAGCAATATCAGTTGCTTCCATCCCCATACTATTAATAAGAAAATCCAACACCCCCTCAATTTTATCCTTAGACGACGTAATAAACTTTGGATTCTTCTCAAATGCCAAGAGAATATCACGATCGGACCAACCATATTTCTTAAAGACCTGAACTTTATCTTCCCAAGTTGATTTACTAAGTGACCTAATCGTCCGAAGCGCCCAAAGGAACTTCATACTACAAGGGTCAAACCCCATTCCCTTGATTTCCTTTACCATCTTTCTAAAAGTATATGTACTAGATGTATACCCTATACGCTGATGACTCATGGAAGCTGCAATATTAACTCCGGGCACGCCTGCTTCGATTAAAATTTGAATATTATCTGAGTTATGGATCAACATAACCGGATACTGTTTGACCATCTTGACAGCTTCATCATCAGAATTAACCAAATTACTAATAAGATTAAACATGACGACAATCTTTTCCAAACTTCTCATCAAGATATATGGTGATTTAGTTATAGCAACAGTGATTTCAGTTCTTGAAAGGCCTAAAGTGCTCAAAAATTCAAACTTGGGCAAAAGGGTCTCTTCAGGATTACAAAGTAAGAGCTTAGGATATCTCTTAACAACATTTGAAATCTGGGTTTTAGTGAACCCATGTTTCTTGAGAAAAGCCAGGATTTTTTCTGGTTTCTCAGGGGTGTCGAATTTCATAGCCTTTGCTTTTGAAACGGCAAATTCAGGGGGCCACCCAAATGTGTTTATGAGGTAAGAGACAGCAAATGAGTGTTCTTCTTCAATTGGGGGATTTTCAGAGTCAGAAATTGGAGATGGAGATAATGATAAAGAACGACAACCCTGGCTAGCAATGGGTAAAGAATGCCTAAATTGAGGAAAGATTTTTGACCTAGAATTGAAATAGAACACTGGTTTAAGTGAGATTTCACTGACCTTCATTGTGAGTAAATTCATATTTTGAATCTTGAAATTGGACACCATTGTTGGTTGCCTCTTTTGCTGGAAGAACCCTAAAATGAAGCACAGTTCAGTTTATAAAAAAGTGAAAACATCTTATCCATTCACAATAGACGCAATAGCCGCTCATATCTAATCAGACGTTTCATCTCAACTCTCTATTACTTCCTCCGTTCCAAAATGTTTGTCCCATTTGATTTTTTTGTTGAACTTTGACCACAAATATATGACAATTTAATTATGTTCATGAAATTTTAAAAATTCCTATTGATTCACCATTAATAATATTATCAACAACAACTTTTAGAATTTCATGAACATGATTAATCTCTCATAAATTTGTGGTCAAAGTTCAATAAAAAAATCAAATGGGACAAAGATTTTGGGACGGAGGGAGTATTATATAAATATGGTCCGTTACCAAATCATCCTTTGCTTTTAAAAAAAAACGATATCTAAGGACGCATATTTTGCAAATTGATTACCATATCCTGTATTTATTTATGGACACGCGTGTTCTTGATAGACTGATGAAAATTATGCTTGTACCACTAAATTAAATGACATGGACGTGCGTGAAGGAATTTCAGCTCCCTGCCCGCATTTTCTCTCTCCTCTTTCTCTCTCTTTCTTTTTTTTCTCTCAAAACTAGAGCCGTCAATTTGGGCTGGCCCGACGGGTTGAGTTTTAAAACTACTAACCCAAATAAAAGTGGGTCAATTCGGGCTAGCCCATATAGGTACGGGCCAAAATCGGTTCGGGGGGGGGTGAGGTAAGCCAACCTAATTTATTTTTTTATATTTTTTTCGCCACAAAATAATGTCATTTTAAATGGAAATTCTGGGGCTATATCGACCTTGTGGACTCAATCCATGAATCTTGAAGTGAGAGAGACTCGAGAGAAGTAGAGAACAGAAACAGAGAAACCCTAAGCATACGTCGCCGTTTCCATCGCCGCTGGTGCACTTTATCACGATTACTAATTCATTATTGTTACTGTCTCTAATCCACACACATGTCTCTCTCCCTCTCGCCCCCAGAGCCCGCAGGACGATCCTTCCTTTTCTTACCGACCTGACTGCCAGCCTCCAGCTGTTCGGGGTTTGAATCAGAGCTCCCCACGGTCTCCAGGTTGATGTGCTCACCCTCCTCATGAACGACCATTTGGATGTCTGCACCGGCGGCAGCGCTTGTCTCAACCCCAGCCTCGGCACCTGCGGCCTTCTCCAGCTCGTCCACTAGAACTTGACGACCTCCTGTGTTGAGCCCTTCAACTACGGGCTCCATTTCTATCAACGGGATGGCACCAGTAGTGTTCTTGGGAAGCTCATCATTTATTTTTTCCATATTCTCCTGACGATCGTGTACAACATTCGACGCCGCTCGATCCCTCCTGGACACCCTTCGATCGTTAGCCCTGATTGTCCCACTCATGATGTTAGCTTCTATTCGAGTGATATCTCTCTCCGAAAGAACTGCTAGTCAGATTGAAGCAAGTTAGTCATTTACGACGAGACAAAAAGACGAATGATCACAAAAAGAAAAAGACAAGTTATAAGGACTTCACCCCCGGTCATCTCTAAATTAACACAATGTTCCTCTGGACGGGTGGCATGTGCCCCAGCACATTTAACGCAATTTGATCCCCAGGCCATGTCTTCGTGGACGACCTAGACGGGATAACGAGCATCAAGGTTGATTTTTACCAAGGGTTCTGGTCCTATCGACGGCTTAGACATCATGCCTGCCTTGATGTATCTCCAATGAGAGGCTTCTATGTCTTTATAAGACACCCATCCAAGATCTAGCAGGTCGTCAATCCTTTTCTTTAAATCCTTGGCCCAGGGAGCCGGCCATACAAGCTCATCCGGAACCATCCGCTGACCTTGTGGGAAGGGGAATTGCCAACCCACTCTACTCTCTACGACAATCATATGGTTTTCCCAACCATAAACTTTGTTCTGAGTATCCAAGAATAGGCCTCGTACATTCCTAAGCGAAGCAACGCTGACAACAGACTTCCCACGGAGAGTGGACATGGTCGTCCTGTAATATTGACGAAAGACCTTGTTGCAAGGCTCGTAGCCAAGGAACCTGCAGACGACGATAAACGAAGAGAGGATCCTGACAGCATTGGCACTCAGCTCCATTGGCACGCAGTTTGAATCCTCAAGGAACTCATTAATGAAAGGATCAAGTGGTAACCTCAATCCAAGCTCGAAGTGTTTGTAGAAAAAAGCTACTTTCTCCTTGCTAGTCAGAAGGGATCAACGACGAGGCTCATACTCAGCCAGACTGAGATATTCAAGTCTATACGTCGAGGCTTGGACTCTGAAGGACCCTCGTAGGGCATCAATCATCTGCTTCCCAACATCGCCCTTCCTCGTACTGACCTTGGTAATGGCCCAGTCCCCTTGCGCCCCGGCTCCAAAGCCTTGTTCATTCCTCCCAGGTCGTACGCTCGTATGGAAAGCATTAACTATACGGGGACCCCCGACGCTTGTGCTAGCCTCGTTGTTTTCTTGATTCGGTTGTTGGGAACGACCATCGTGATCCATTGCTACAAAACAAGGGGAAAGAGAAGGGGAATCATTCCTAACATCCTTAGGCGATGACCTATCTAAGGGCAACCTAGATTCCCCTGAAACCAAATTCCTAAGTGAATCACGACGGGACAAGGAGTATTGAGTTTGGATGTGGTTGGGTAGGTCGTTCATTGACCTGAAAGGTGTTACCCTTGGGTCATCTTCCTCAAATTCCCCAAGGACCTCATCAATGGGGAACCCCAATCTCTCATTTTTAAAACTAAATTTTACCAGTATTGAAGAACATTCAACTAGAGGGATTTCTCTCCAAATGCCCCTAGCACACTTATAAACCCTTTGGTTGAGCCCAAAACCAAACTTAACCCCTCTCTCAAAGCTTACCGTTCTGGGCGCCATTGTTCAAAATTCTAGACCCCAACAAAACCCAGAAAACGAAGAACAAATGAAGAAATTACCTGGTGCTGGATTTGAAGATGAGTTTTCCGATGAGTTTACCGGCGGCAAATCAAAGAAATCCCTAATCCACGCTACTGGGTTGCTCAGGGGCGGAGAAGCCAGAACCTTCGATTACACCGGAAAACGTTTGTGCGGCTGCCCAAGTTGAACTTGGTGATCGCCGGAATCTTTCCTTGCTAAATGCTCTCGATAAACTCAAGTGTGTAAAGCTCTAAATGGAGGAGGGGTGAAGTTTTTATACCCAGAGAAGATGAAGGGTTTATGCATAGGAAACCCAAACGGTGAAATGATGGGGGCATTAAATACCCTTTGTAATTTCCGAGGAGATTGTCCCATTGCGGGACGCGTGTCAATTAATGAAGGAATCTTGACCATCCACGTCATCAATGCTGACGTCACCACAATTCAAATTTCAAATTGACGGTTGTACGGATGACCCTGTGGGAAAATGCTAACTCCTGGCCCGTCAAGACGACCCATGACTTGGGGGCTACTGAACGGGATATTTCGTGATGGGCCAGGCCCAATATATTTCTACGAGCTATGGGCCCAACGAGCCCGCTAAGGAATCAAGGTCAATGAAGCCCATCAGGGTTTGGGCCGTGGCCCGTCTTACAACAGATGGCAGTCGTCGCCAATGAGCGACCAAGTCAATCTAACGACGAGCCTTCTCAGCCTATAGGTTAGAGCCAGCCTAACGGAGAGTGATCGTCGTCGCCATCAAGCGACCCAACTCACCTGGAGAACGAGACAACTCTCTCGGCCACTCGCTCGTCGAGTCTGTGATGTACCCGATTTTTGAAATCAAACGGAGTCGCCACGCCATTTTTGTTTTAGGGGCCAAAACTTTGAAAAATGCCCGGAATCAAGAGATTCGAGTTCGGAGGTCACGTTACGCGCCGGGAAGAACGTTAGTGTTCACCCGGAACGCCTCGTAAAACGAGTCTTCCAAGCTAAGAAACCATTTGTTTTTGTGTGTGTGTGTGTGTGTGTGTTATTTTGGCCAAAATAAGTTGAAACTGAGAAAAGTAAAAATTGGGAACTCTTTTTAAGACTTTAAACTGATCCCATGATTTTTGGTGTGATTTTTGGGTTGAGTTTTGATACTCAAAAGATTTTTTGAAGTTGAAAACTAATTCTGCCAGAATAAAAAAGGCTGTGGACACTTGATTTTGAAATGGACTTTAGAGCTTTAAAACTCCAGAATCTGGGAAAATTCCGGGAATGAAAGTTGTGCAAAACACCTTAAATAAGGTTTATGTTAAAGAACTTTTCATTTTGGAGATGATTTGGTGGACCAAAACCTTCTGGAAATCTCAGATATGAAATCTGGATTTCCAGAGACTGATGAACTGACCTTTAAAAGAAAATTTGAAAAAAGGAGTTTTACTCACGCAAAAAATAAAATAAAAATATGTCTGGAAAGCTATGGATGTTGGATACAAAAAGTATTTTGTAGTCAACACCAAATTCCAAGTTTCTGTATGTCCAAAAATTAGACCATGGACAGAGGTCTTAGAAAATTGCTACTGGACAGCAACTTCTCAAGAAGGAAAAACATGATTTTAAAGGGGGTTTTGCATCCATGCTTGTCCCCATTTCCCTAGGCTTTGATTAGTGATCACTAAAAATTTTAGTGGTGATCTACTATATCAAACCATCCTTGGGGTACATTAGGACTTCAAGCATTTCATTTGCTTGAGAAGGGGAATTTCATCCTTTGAAAGAAAGATTTTGTGCATGAAAATGATTTTTGGAAAACACTTTTTAGTGAATGATCTTTATAAAAACACTTTTAAGTGAGTAAGAAAATGATTTAGACATTTTAAATGGTCATCCATTGGAAATTTATTCCAAGGTGACTACATTTTTAGGTCAAGCAAAGATGAACAACAAATGAGTTGATGAACAAACTACATCTTTAAAGCTTGAGATGCATGCATGAAGAAGAGAGATTTAGGGTAGGAAGAGGGAGGTTATACCTATCTACCCTTGTGTATGAGCTTGACTTGAGGAGTATCAAGATTTGAATGTGTTTAGGGTTTGTGATTAGAGTTGGTCAAAGAGAAAACAAGTAGATAACACTTAAGTCCTCTATGTTTTCTCTCTAATCCTCCTCTTAAGGGGTGATTGAAGCTTGGGTTTGTGTATGAATGAGAGTGATTTGAGGATATTTGGAGTGAGTGGGATTTGGGAAAGATTCAAGAGAAAATGGTGGCAATTCAAGGGAATTCCCACTGTTTTCTCCCTATTTTTCGCCAAGGTGCAGTTGTTGTGAGTGAATTGTGTTGTTCTCCCCTATTTTTGAGACTGAAGGGCTCAATTTATAGCCCTCTGAAATCTTCAATCATGTCCGCGCGGAGGGTCTTGGCAGCGTGCACTGTTCATCTGCTACAGTGCTGGCTTTTGGACAGGAGGAATATTTTCAGAAAATTCCAGCAGTTTGTGTTTTTCAACTTGCCCAATTCGGATTTTTCCAATTTCTTTTGCTTTTTGAGATTCTTTTCTTGGTTTAACTTTAAATGGCAATCCCTACTTTACCCTTACTTTGTTAGAAAAGTTAGGAATGTTAGGAAATGTTAGGAATGTTAAAACTTTCGTTAATTTTCTAACGAAAATATCAACAAACTCAAATTGGAGCACTTACAGAGTCGCCCCTCAGGGAGACGACCTTACTGGACATACAGCTCCAGGTCGTCCCTTCATTTAGCTTCCTCAGCAAGCTTGATTGATTAGCTATTTTGGGATAAAGTCAGACCTAGACCTGACACTGAGACATTCTGCGCATGCAATCACGGAACCGGTAATAGCGCCAAAAGGTGTGCAGGTTGACTTTCCATTATAAGGCAAACCACTTATCCGTGTCAGACACATCAGTGTCCTTACACAAGCGGAGCAATCCCAACACGCCACGTGTGCGCCAGGGGAACCAAGCTGATCCAACGGTTGGCCATTATTCTATCCAACGGTTCAGATGAAATCCCTAATATCATTTCCTCCACTATAAATAAGAGAACAGAATCATGGACTAAGGTAATGCTTATTTGCGTATTCACGTATACACACAGCCACCATATTATTTCCGCCATCTTCCAGTCCATACACTGATTCTCACGCCGAACGGCCTTGCCGGAGGAGCCCCGGCGCTGTTCACAGTTACTTTCTTGTGTTGTGCAGATCCCAAGTCAGCTCAATATCTCGCTGGACAACAATAGCTGATCCCGAACGCATTCCTGCATCATCAATATATATATATATATATATATATATATATATATATATATATATATATATATATATATATATATATATATATTTAATCCTCTGATTGCTTGTGTTAAATCATTGTGAGTTTTGATGAAGTATCCGTTCGCAAAATTGTCTTATGTAAAGAATATTAATTCAGGATCTTGAGAGATAGGTCACTCTACAAGGTGAATTCGGACTTCGTTGATGCAGCGATAAGTGGTGCAATCGGAGTCATCAGTCGTTGCATTCCGCCTATTAATCCACTTCCTTATTGCTCTTTTGTTGGTAAAAGATGTTTTATGTTTTTCTAGGAACCGACAGTAGCAGTGTGCCTTCAACAAAGGTGGCCGATCAAGGAGTAAGTATCTTTTATTGGAAGAAATCTTTGATATTCATTTTCACTTCTATCTTTGGATCTGGCTTAATGCTTTAAACTTCAGTACATTAGTTTTTTTCGTTGATGATATATTAGTGAAACTAATATTTTAGAAAGGAGACTGTCTTTTTGGGACAAATAAAAAGCGTAAATTGGAGAATCATTTTGGGACGGAGGGAGTATTAACACTACGATATCTGAGTAAAAATTGTCGTGTTGTGATACTAATGGTTTTCTTTTGGGTTTCATGGTTAACAGATCTTTTGCCAAGGAGTGTAAATTGATTTTGGATATAGTCGAGTCGCATTACCAAATGGAATGATTGAGGACATTTTGAAGATTGCAAGTTACAGGAAATGTTGCCAAAGCACTGGAATTGCTACCTTAGGCCGTGGATTCTGGCCTGGCATTACGAATGAAGCGATTGTTGCATACGAAGGGCTCTAATCAATCCCAGGAATTTGGATCCAAAAAGGTTATCAAATGTACGTAAAGACTTGGCTACAATGTTACTATATGGAGGCGTTGAAGTCGCCTTCCACCTCAATCAAAGCTATGGGATCCAACAAATTCTAAAAACAATGCAGAGGAAGCTATACTTTTGATGTTAATACTCATGAGAAAAGTCTTGTAAGGTGAAATAAAGTGGGACCCAGAAATTATAAACCATTAGACTTTTGCACTCTTGATAGTTGGTCAATTTGAATGTCTGACTGATCATTTGGAGCAGATTCTCCCGGGTACTTATACCCGGGCTGAGAGATGGTTTTCTCTTGCCCTTTATTCTGATCTTCTTTGGTCAAAATGAAGTAGCCTTGAATCTTTTAAGAAAGGCTTCTGGATTCTTAGAAGAAAAGCACGAACCCTATTTGCCTTCCTTTTTGTTGAGAGCGAAAATGTGTTCTCAAGATCCAAAACATGCTCATGAAGGGATAAATTTTGCTCGTAAAGTGATTGAATCAGCCAAACATCAAAACGAGCATTTAGTAGGTATTGCTCATAAATATCTTGGCGTTTGCTACGAAAACATGCTCATAAATATCTTGGCGTTTGCTACGAAAATACAGCAAGAATCTCTTTGTTAGATTCAGAAAGAGTACTTTTCCATACATAATCAATCAATTCTCTGAACCAAGCTTCCCTACTAGATAAGGACGATCCAGATATATGGATTGATCTTGGAATAGAAAATGCTATGCAAAGGAATTTGGATACAGCTTTTCAGAATGCAATTTTTTACTCAGATATGGTTGCTGGAAACTCGGGAAAAGTTTGGAAGTTATTAAGTCTTATAGTTTCTGCTGAACAAAGGTTTAAAGATGCTGAAACCATAGTTGACCTTGATTTGGACGAAATAGGAAGGGTTGACCAGCTGGAACTTCTTAGGTTGAAAGCTGTGCTTCAGATTGCTCAAGGACAGCCCAGGCAAGCCATAGAAACCTACAGAGTTTTGCTATCAGTAATTCGGACACAAGGAGAAAATCAAGAAAACTTTGATTCAGAGGTTCATATAAAGGTAGAAGCAAGTTCTAATAATAATTATATTGCTAATCTGCATTTAAGTAATGAATAAGGAATTTCGTAAGCTGCGTTCTCACTAATTAATTTGCACTTTCCAGGAGTGGAAATGGAAGCTTGGCTAGATTTAGCCAAAATTAATTCTGAGCTTGGATCATTGCCTGATGCTGAAATTTGTCTAAACAAAGCCAAATCAAAGGAGTTTCACTTCCCTCAAGGGTGGCATTCAACAGGTTCGACCACCGTTTTACAAATTATACTACCTCTGTCCCATAGATCTAGCCAAATAAATTTTTTAAGCATCGCTGTCCTTCACATGTTTCCTATGTTCTGATGTGAGATTGATGCTACCATGTGCTTTTTGAAGCTGTCAGTTTCACCTTGTATTACATGTAAAACCCATTACCAGTTTGTATTCTAGCTCACTTTTTATCCAGTATTCCCCGGAGAAATTGGGTCATGCACCTGCACTTGGAATGTTCAATGCTTATGTACAACTTTCATTTGTTATTTACCTCCGCCATTATCAGCTGATGGCATTCTTCTGATAATCTTTTCCAGAATTTATCTCTTGGAGCATTTGCTAAAATCACACATGATAAGTCAAGACAAATGAAACTCAATCGGCAAAGTAAGAAAATAGGGTTCTTCAATTGAACAGAGCTTAACATGAAAGGATCACGCGATCCAACAGAAAAGCTCTCGGATACAACGCTACCAACATTCAAGCCCAAAAGTACGGACGAAGAAGACAAGGTGGAGAAACCTGATGTAATCAACACCCTTTCATCGACAATAGTCTGAAGATGACAAAGAGGATATGAGAGCAATTGAGAATAACATAGCTACCATTTGCAGCTCCGACCGTACATACGTTATTGATACAACTCACATGTTGAACACTTAAATTTTATAGCTTCTCTCCGTCCCAACTCATGTTTCTCTCAGAGTAGTTGTTCAAACCCTTCTTGAGATTGGATCAAATAGCTTTACGCATTTGATCACCGTTTTGGAGAGATATGGGCAAGGAATTGCTAAGATATGCCCAGGTCAGGAAAAGGAAATAATGCTGATTGATGACGTAAGTTCTTTTTGGAAGAACAGCTCTCAAACCACAGCTATAGCAATTGATAGAATGATGGGTTATCGACTTATATCTAATTTGGCCATTGTGAGATGGGTTTTCACTCCAGCAAATATAGAACAATTTCATACCTCAGATAGTTTATGGGAGGTAGGCAAGCTTATTTCCAAGTTTTTTACATCCCCTATCAGATTTCGGGAATAGACTAGTTGCTTGGGCCAGCAAGAAGCAAGCATCAATTTCAGTGTCAACCACAGAGGCTGAGTATATTGCTGCTGGTAGTTGTTGCTGTCAAATCCTTTGGATAAAGCAGCAGTTGGTGGACTATGGAATCCATGAAGGAAATTTCCCTATCATGTGTGACAACACTTCAACAATTTCAGTCTCCAACAACTCTGTCATGCATTCCAAGACCAAGCATATTGATATCAAGTATCATTTCCTCAAAGACCATGTGGAGAAGAGGAATATCCATTTAGAGTATGTGGGAACAGACAGCCAGATTGCTGATATCCTCACCAAGGCTCTTAACTCCAAGATGTTTTCCTTCCTCAGAGGAGAAATGGGTATGCTTGAACTTAAATGAATCTATTCTTTTTATTTGCTAACTTGTGTGTTAAATATAGTTTCAAATCACCTTGTTGAACCGCGTGTACCAAACCGCATGTAGTCCAACCGCCCTGCAGCCAACCGCTTCATTTCAACCGCGTGCTGCAGCTCAACCGCTTGGACCTCAACCACGTTTCAACTTGGAGTAATTTCTAATTTATTACTTATGTTTATTTAAAAAAAATAAAAAACTGTTCAAATTCTTATTATTTGTTTTTCAGTCCTTATTTTTTTAAATAGAAATCATTTCTTCTTTTTCAAACTTTTTCAACTGTTCTCTCTGGCACCGTACCTTATTGTCAGTTTTTCACCAAACTCATTCTCAAAACTGTCTTAAAAGCTTTAACTTTCTTCAAATCAATGGCACCCAAACAACCCATCTTCGATATGGTATGATTTCTAACCCTTATCTTTAGACTTTCTGCAAATCATACGCTTGAACTGCCATTGATGAATGTTCTTCAAGCTTCGAACACCAAAACCTAAATTTTGTTCATATATGCTTCATTTCTTGATCATTTTGCATGAAATTAGTTAGGTTATGCTCGGATTATGCTTATATGTTTGATTATTAACTTTATTTCATGATCAACACTTGATTTGGGTTCTGATTTTGAACTTTAAACTTTTTAAGTTTCGAAACCCACTTCTGAGTTTTTGCATTTTCTGGGTGATTCTGAGTAAAGTATATATTTTTATTATTATATTATTGATCTACTGCTCAATGTGATCATTTTGACATATTATTTGTTCATTTTGGTTAACATTCATCAAATCTCTGTTCTTGGTGTTCTTGGTGTTCTTCATGTTCTTCATGCACTCATGTGACTGTTCATCTTCATTTTCAGAAATTTCTTATGTTTTGGTTTGACCTAACTTTCAATCTTTTTTTTTCCTAACTTAGAAATTTTTTGGAAATTTTGGATTTTGATTTGCATGTTTGAACCGCTTCATTGTAAACCACATGCTACTTTGAAACCGCATATTTGTAACTGCTTATTTTTAAGTTTCAAAACCGCATGTGCCTTATGTGATACAACCGCACACTAAGAACCGCATGCCATGTTTTTCAAAACCACTTGTCTATTTTTGAAACCGCATGCTAGAAATTTACTTAAGTATTACTAAGTATATAGGCTGGACACCATAACCTTCCCCTACACACAACTGCTTGCAGTGTGGGATAACTTTGGATTACAATGCCACGTACTAAGTAAAATATGCTTATGTATTTTTCTTATTTGTTTTCCTACCTGTATTCACAGTTTCCTTGAGGTTTGGAAATTATCAATTTTAAAACCGCACTATTGCCAACCGCATATGTGCACCAAACCGCTTGCGAACTGTGACCTTATTAAAATGTTCTAACTTGAGTGTTTTCTTTGTAGAATACCAAATACTCCCTCCGTCCCGGTTCACTTGGCACCAACTTTTTGGGTGTGGGAATTAAGGAAAAGTGATGTAAGAAAGAGAAAAAGTTAAATGTTATGAGTATGAAGAATTAAATAGGAGAGAGAATGAGTGGGATGAATAGTTAGGAGAGAGAAGGTTGTGAGTGTAAAAGTGAAGTAGGAGAGAGAATGAGTGGAGGGAATAGTGAATATTCTTTTCCATTTTGGGCGGTGCCAAGTGAAGTGGGACGACCCAAAATGGAAATTAGTGCCAAGTGAAGTGGGACGGAGGGAGTACTTTTTACCAGGATGGGAGATCAATGAACCTGAGCTGAGGTCTGATGCTCTTGGAAGAGAGATGACAAGGAAGATGCAAGCGTCTGGAATCCTTCCCCTTTTCAACAAACAGCAAACCTACACCATTCCCCTCTTCATTGACAAGTTCTATTCAACCGCAGTGCGTGGAGAGAGAGTGCTGTCTGATGGGAAGAAGATACCTAGTTTGGTGGGAGTTGTTGAAGGATTCAAGGTGTCGATTGATTACCTGGACATCAGAAATACATATGACTTCCATGTTTCTGGTGCTCCTGTTGAGGTATCCCAAGAAGTCCAGGATGCCACCTGCTCAACCCTCACAGGAACCCTTGATTCGCTCTCTGGTTACTATAAGAAGAAGGCAAGAAGAGACTTTGGAGAACTGATGAGCCATCTATGCTATCTAGTTGGGAAGTCTGTATGTGGAAAAACTGGAAACCACAACAACTTCACCTCACAGCAGTGGCAGATATACAATAGAATAAAGCTCCATTGGCCTAAGATTTTGATGAGAGAGCTTGCCAGCAGCATTGATGCCTATCAGCTAAAGGTCAAGGATGAGAAAATAAGGTGGAGACCTTTTGGCAGATTGCTAACCGCCATCTTTGCTAACTATCAACATTTGGAAGATTTGAGGATCACTACTCCTGATATTTGCATACACTGGGGAGTTGAAGAATCCTTTAGGCTCAAGGCTTGCCACAACTTCAGATTTTCTTTTGGCAATGATGACTACAAGGCCCTTTATGATGCTGATCCTCTACATCCCAAGGAACATTATGTTGAGATGACCCCTGCAACCGCAGTCAAGGGTCTAGGCAAGGCAATGAAGAAAGCTTCAAGGAAGAGGAAGACTACTGCAGAACCGCTCCCTAAGCCAACCAGAACCGCACCTACACAACCGTGTGGTGCACCTGATGTAGGACCCAGTAAGAAAGGGAAATATAAGATGTCTCTTTTGGATGAGATTGTAGAGGAAGAAGAAGAAGATAATACCATTCCTCCTTTGATTGCCAGAGCAAAGAAGGCCAAGCTTACTAAGGAGAATTTGGCTAAGATGACTGATGAAGACCTAACCGCCTTCTATAAGGCTGAGATTGAAAGAATGGAGAAAGAAAGAGCTGAGAAGGGTGCAGCTAAAGGAAAAATCAAGGAACCCATTCCCCAACCGCCTCCTTCTCAACCGCCCCAAACCCAACCTCTTAACCAAACTCCCTCTCAATCACCTGTACACTCTCATCATTCCTCCCCAGCCAAATCTAACTCTCCCAAACCGCCTTCTCCTCCTCAACCGCAAAGAGCAGCAACCGCTCAGGGGGAGAAGCCAAAAAGACTCAAACAATTAGCCCAGAAAAAGACCCCAACCAAAGGACCCAAACGTTTTCTGAAACGTGTAGCAATCAACCTACTCCTTCTCCACCTTCTTCCCATTCCACTTCTCATTCACCATACCAATCATCTTCAAAATCTCATTCCTCCTCTAGCCAAAGCAGAACCCCAACTCCCTCACCTCAACGTTCAAACCGCTCAAATTCCCCTCCTCATTCAAACCGCGCTCAATCACCTCCTTATTCTCATCACACTCCAGCCATCTCCATTTCTAACCTAAACCACGATCCAACCCCTTCTCCTGACCGCATCAATACACTTCCTCCTACTCCTGAAAATTCTCCCCAGTAACACCGAACCCCTTCTCCAAACCGCGTTCATACTCCACCTCCTCCAAATTCCCCTCATCAACAGAAATCCCCTTCTGTTGAAGTTCACACTACTAGCTCCTCCTCTAATTCCAACCCTGTTACTTCTGGAATCCCTACTTCTAACATTCCACCTCCTCCAACCGCACCAATTTCAACTGCACCAATTCCTACCATCCCAATCTCAACTGCACCTACTACTTTACCCCAAACACTTCCTACACCTCCCTCAACCGCTTCACCTTATACAGTCCCAGCCAGCCGCCTTTTCCAAACCCTTCTAAATCCATTACCTCAGACCGCCCCTCCAACTCAATCTCAACTGCCTCCCTCAGTTACCCAAATTCCATCCATTCCAACCGCCCCTTCTGACTACCTCCAAATTCTGTCAACCCTCCAACTTATTCAATCACAGTTGGTTGTAAACCAAGGGCATATGCTAAAACTTACTGAATCTAACATTGCCCTGGCTGCCTCCAATTCATCCCTTGAAGCCTCCAACCGCACTCTTCTTTCCAAGGTGGACTCTCAAACCACTGAACTGGAGTCATGAAAGCCCAATTGATTGATGCCATTAAGGGGGAGAGAGTTTCCACATTTCAAACCGCCTCAACAACCCAGACCGCTGAAGCTGTCAAAACCGCAGCTACAGGGTGTTTTCAAGGCTTTAAAGAAGACTTAGCCAGAGGAGTGCTTAGAGCCATGGGTGATGCTGTTTCAAAGACTCAACTTAATGAGATGCTCACCAACCTTTCTAATGAGTTTGTCTCCTCCACCAACTCTGCTCTGGTATCTTTCATGAAATCCCTTCAAGAAACCCAACCGCATCAAGCCTCAACCTCAGCCGCTCCTTCTCAAACCGCTCTTGATGACCTGCAATTGAAGATCTTTTCTGAGCTGGACTCCCTGAAAGACAGAATTAATGTTGATCTCAACATAGTGGGAGACAGTCTCAAGGAGCAGGTAAAGACCTTTGATGGTGATATCTCTTTCAGATTTGAGAACCTCAAGGTAGGCTTCAACCTCAAACTTGACAACTCCATCAAGGAATTGAAGTCCAATCTGAATGTGACTGTTGATCTGGAACCGTTGAGAGATGCTCTATCTAATCAAACTGAAGCCGTTTCTCGGGAAATCAGATAATTCAAGACAGTGTTCCGAAGTATCAGCCCTCTCAACTCCAAAACAGTTTTGCTCAGCCAGCAGTGTGTTCTACCCTTACTAAACATCTCTATGGCTCCACTCCGTATTCAGCTCCGTGTGTTAGTACAGGTTTCTCTCCTTTTGGTCAACTCAGAAGTCAGTCAGCGCAGTACAGTTCTCAGAACCCCAGCATGCAGTTTAATGGCTATGATATATACGGAAACAGAATCCCTAGCTCTGTTAGTTTGTTGGACAGTGATATTGGCATTTCCAGCACCCTTGGTCTCCCATCGGCCGCTTTGCCTGTTGGGCCTAATTCCAATTTCCCTGTACCTTCCTCCACAGTGGCTCCCGCCATCCCCCAGATTCCGGGACTGACTCCAGAAGTAACGGCCTTGCTAAAACAGATGCAACAACAGATAGACAAGCTGACTGTTGGTTCTAGCGGTCTCAGAGTGGTAGATCCAGCCCAAGTAACACCTTTGCCTCACAAATTCAAGATGCCGAAAATGGATTTTGATGGCACGGCTTGTCCAAAAAACGCATGTAGATACTTATGTGATGACTATGGGCGCAATGGGATGCACGCCCGAGTTCATGGCTTCCCACTTTCACCTGACCTTGAAAGGACCAGCTCTTACATGGTTTTTAGCCCTGAAGCAAGAATGTCGCTCCACTTGGAGTCAGATTACGGAGACTTTTCTGGAGAAATATAGAGGCAACTTGGAATGGCGCACTACTCGGGATGATTTAGTGGGAACCATCCAGAAGGCAGATGAGTCGATCACAGAATTTTACAAGCGTTGGAATGCTAAGCTCAATGAGTTATCGGAACCAATCCCCCTCCAGGACCAAAAGGACATCTTTTTGTCATGTGTGAAGCCAGTGCTCAGGGAAGAAATCGGGAAAGGATGGTATCCAGACTTGCGGGAGATGGTCGGCATGGGAGCTAGAAGCGAGAATCGGTTGTTCAATCAAACCCCGAATGTGAGTGCTAGTGGAAGCAGCGGTAACGTTGGTTTCAGATACCGGACAGCAAACCCAGTCTCAGCCATGGTACCAAAAGGAAGAGAAACTGTTAAGGATAATGTTGTAAACAACCTGCAAGGAGGAGGGAACAATGGTTCTAATGGTGGAAGATTTCAGCCAAAGCAACAGAGAAAGTTTGATGATTTAGGTATGACTACAGAGGAGGTCTACAATGGATTACTCAGGACTGGGATGATAAAGCCGTTGGAAAATTACAGACCTGTCAATCCCAATCCCAATTTGGATACGAGCAAATATTGTCGATTCCACCAGTTTCCAGGACACACCACCAATACTTGCTTCTCGCTCAAAAATATTATCCAAGGGTTGGTAGATGAGAAGAAGATTGAAACGTCCCCTCGGCCTAATGTCGTCAGCAACCCCCTGCCTAACAACACTGTGAATCTCATGGATTTTGGCCAAGACGATTGTGTTAATGTAATAGAATTTGGAGAACCCGTAGATGGAAAGGTTAGTGATGATTGTAGTAAGATTGTGACTGATGTAACCACCTGTTCTGATGAAATGAAAGATAATTTATGTTATGTTTTGTATCTTGACGATCTGTATGATTTGAATAATACTGTTGATTATGATGATTACGAAGAGAGTTTGATTGCCAACACCATATCTTCCATGGTTCCTAGGGATTCCCCAATCTATTTGGAAGAACTCAGGATAGCGGCTAATGTAAAGGTCCCAGTGTCCATAAATGAGATAAGACAGGCGGCATGGCCATACAATACTCGTCCTGTCCCGATTTCGCTAGCAGAGGTCAAGGAGGCTAGCAAAGATTTTGTGATTGAGAAAGATCAAGAGGTTAATTTACTGACTAGATCTGGAAGAATGTTGGGATCGAATGACATAGATCTGTCTAGGAAAGGTAAACGATGCGAGATGCGAATCCCCAATCCTCTCAGAATCCATTCAAACCGGCAGGAGATGAGGAAGTTCAAGAAGACCCAATTCTGACACAACTGAAAAGAACCCAAGCTGATATTTCCTTATGGTCTCTCCTTACATCCTCCTACCCTTATAAACTGAAGTTAGAAGAGGCCCTGGCCAAAAAAAAAGTCTCTGTCAACACCACCCCTGATGAAGCCTGTCAGCTGATCGGAACTGCGCAATATGGGAACATCATTACTTTTACGGATCTTGATTTGCCTGCTTTTGGTGCGAAGCATAATGAATCCCTACACATCACGGTACCCCTGGAAGGACGGCGGGTTCCCCATGTTTTGGTAGACAATGGGTCGGCTATGAATGTGCTCCCAGCTAAAATGATGAGTACGTTGGATATCAATGCGCAGAACCTTAAACCATCCAACCAAACCATAAAAGCCTATGATTCCACGTCTAGGGCAGTGTTGGGAATAATCTCTTTGAACTTGATGTTTGGAGGTAAAGAGATGATGGTAGATTTTCAAGTTATCGATATTCCAGTCACTTTCTCAGCGCTATTGGGCAGACCTTGGATTCATGAGATTGGAGTCGTAGCCTCTACTCTTCACCAATGCCTAAAGTTTGTGCAAGACGGAGTCCTGACGACCATTTATGGTGATAGCGTTACGATTGGGGAAACCAGTAATAATACCTTGCCGGTGATGGAAATTAAACTCGACCAGGAGAACTTGATGCTTAGCGGTTTTACGATGGAGGAGCCCAAAGGACAGGTCTGCACCATAGATTTGACGACTTCCTCCGACAAGATTCCCCCTGTGCTGAAAATGCTGAGAGGTATGAGCTATATCCCTGGTCTGGGGCTGGGAAAACGTCAGCAGGGACCGTGCCAGCTTGTAATGCCAGAAGCCAAGAGGAATAAGCGAGGCCTAGGGTATATTGTGACGAAAGAAGATAAGATGTACGACAAGACTGAAGCTTTCAAGGAAAAAATGACCTCAGCGGCTGGAAAGAGGTACAAGAGGCCTGAGATGCGTCCATACAGTTGGTCCTTGAATAAGCACTTTGTCAAAGAGGATGGTGATATGTTTGTCTGTCCTGAACCAAAGTTGAGCCAAATGGAGGATAGGATGAGAATGATCTGGAAGTTCGCCAGCAGCCAAAACCCAGTGAAAGAAATGTTTGACAGTTTGCCCAAAAGGCCAGGTGTGACCGCCACCTACGAGAACAGCTATCATTTCTCGGGACCCGATTACGTAAACCAGCTTGAGAAGCTCGCTCTGAATGAACCTGTTGTGCACAAGATCCGTGGTGCAGATCCTTTAGATATTGATGGTGATTTGGCAGAATTGTTTGAGAATCAGGGGCTGTCAGAATTTGAGATTGGTGTGTCTACAGAGAAGTTGCATACAGAGGGTTTGGTCCTTGTTGAAGATCTCGGAGATTTGATTGACCTTTCCTCTGATAATGAAGTGGTAGCCATGTTGGAATTTGAAAAAGGGCTAGTGGCAGATTTGAATGGTTTGAAGACCGTCGCAGAGGAGCCGCTACAGAATTGGACTTCATTTCAGGGACCAGTTGCAGACAGGGAGACTATGATCAAAAAGCTGGGGCTCAAACCTCGTCCTTGTCCATCTAAGTCTAAATCTGTCCCCCATGTCCTGAGTCAGTCCCCAGAGTCTCTTGTGATTGAATTTGAGTCTTCTGATCGATCTGATGTCCTCACGACAGAAGATCGTCTTCGAGTTGTAAACACTGTGTTTCCCTATGCTCTGAATAAAATGATTGATCTTTCTGAGTATCCCGTAATTGCCAATCTAACAATTGAACACTTAAATAAAGTTAATCATCAAGATTTAAAAATCATTAAGCCAAATTCAATTGAAGATAATGCAGACTTAATAGATGAACGAACTTTAGAAAATGATTCAAAGCAGGTTCGCGAACAAAAGGAAAGCCGGGCCCAAGCTGCCGATGAGGTATTAACGACAGTGAACCTGGGAACAGCCGAAGAACCCAAAGAAACACAGATTGGTAGCTTCTTCTTCGGAGATGAGCGAGTTGTCCTGGTTGAGCTGCTTAAAGAGTACATGGACGTCTTTGCTTGGTCTTACAAAGATATGCCTGGGCTGGATACTTCCATTGTAGAGCATCGGATACCCCCGGATCCAAAAATCAAGCCGATAAAGCAGAAATTGAGGCGGATCAAACCCGAGTGGTCCTTGCAGGTGAAAGAAGAAATTGAGAAACTCTTACGGGTGGGTTTTATCAAGGTGATTGAATATCCGACTTGGCTGGCCAACATTGTGACAGTGACAAAAGCGAATGGGAAGGTCCGAGTTTGTGTAGAATTCCGGTATCTTAACAAGGCTAGTCCCAAAGATGACTTCCCCCTGCCGAACATCGACATGCTGGTAGATGCAACCGCGAACTACGAAGTCAAATCCTTTGTCGACGGTTTCGCAGGCTATAACCAGATTAAGATGGCAGAAGAAGATCAAGACAAGACAGCATTCACTACTCCTTGGGGTACTTACTGTTACACTGTGATGCCGTTTAGGTTGAAAAATGCTGGGGCTACCTACCAGAGAGCAGTCACCCTGTTTCACGATATGATCCACAAGGAGATTGAAGTATATGTGGACGATATGATTATTCATTCAAAAGGGTCGGACGGGCAGCACTTCACAGATTTGAGGAAGTTCTTCAACAGACTCCGGGAGCATTCTATGTGGTTAAACCTAGCCAAATGTACCTTTGGGGTTATCCGGGGTAAAGTTTTGGGATACATGGTCACGGAGCGAGGCATCGAGGTAGATCCCAGAAAAGTCAAAGCGATCGTCGAGATGAAGCCACCCAGAACTGTCTCTGAAGTGAAAGGTTTCATGGGCCGATTACAGTATATCAGCAGATTCATCAACCAGCTGACCTCTATATGTGAGCCAATCTTTAAGCTATTAAAGAAGAATCAGGAAGTGGTTTGGAATGAAGAATGCCAACTAGCTTTCGAGAGAATCAAAGCTTACCTTGTTAACCCTCCTATTCTCTGCCCACCTCACGGAGACAAACCTTTACTTCTATATCTAACGGTCACAGACACAGCTATCGGAGCCATGTTAGCGCAAGAGAAGAATGACTCTAAGATCGAGAATGCCATATATTTTGTAAGTCCTAAATTCCAAGGGAGTGAGTTGAACTACTCTGCCCTCGAGAAGACATGCACAGCTTTGGTTTGGGTGGTCGGAAAATTGAAGCACTATATGTTATCTCACACAGTGCCCCTGGTTTCTAAGATGGACCCGATCAGATATTTGTTTCATGGGGATAGAGGCAACATTTCCACCAGATTGGCGAAGTGGACCTTCTTTCTGGCTGAGTTTGATATCAAATACGTGATTCGGAAGTCAATCAAGGGACAAGCTCTGGCAGACCAATTGGCTGATTTCCCCAGTACAGAACCCCGAGGACCGGATCTCCAGTTTCCAGATGAAGGGATCCTTGTTATAGAAAATGGCAATCGATGGTAGTTGTTCTTCGATGGGGCGGCAAACAAAAGAGGAAATGGTATCGGGATGGTGCTGGTAGACCCGAACAATATGTATACCCCCATCGCTATCAAGTTGAATTTCTCAGTTACCAACAACGCGGCCGAGTATGAAGCTTGCATAGCTGGCCTTGAAGCTGCCCTTGAACGACATGTGGATGAGTTGGAAGTGTTCGGTGATTCTCAATTGATAATCAACCAGGCAGCTAATAGATGGAAAACCTCAGACCCATGCCTCCAGAAATACCACACTTACATTATAGAGCTCGTCGGTCAGTTCAAGAAAGTGTCATTTCAATTCCTACCACGAGACAAGAACAGATTTGCTGATGCCCTGGCCACCCTAGCTTCTTTGGTAGAAATCCCGGAAGGAAAGTCGATCAAACCATTCAGGGTCGGTAGACGAGAGAATCCTGCATACTGCTGTGAAATAAAGGTCGAAACCGTCAATGAGCCGTGGTACAGTCAGATTTTCCAATATCTCAAGTATGGTGAAGCGTCTTTCCCCGTTGATAAAGAAGGAGACCCAAAGGGTATTCATGCCAAGAGTCTGCAAGCGTTGAAAAGGCTGTCAGCTCAGTACGTTATACTCGGCAATGAATTGTGGAAGAAAAGGGAAGGTTGCCCTCTCCTACTCTGTATCAGCAAGGAAAAGGCCCAAAGAGTAATGGAAGATGTTCATAACGGTGCTTGCGGACCTCATATGAACGCTCGATCTCTCATGCATAGCATCATCAGGCTGGGTTACTTCTGGATTACTATGGAAACTGATTGTATTCAATTTGTGCGAACCTGTGATAAATGCCAGCGATTCTCCAATTTGAACCATATCCCTCCTCATGACCTCTACTGTATAACAACTCCCTGGCCCTTCGCAACATGGGGTATTGACGTCATTGGGAAGATAACCCCATCTGGGAGCAATGGGCACTCATTCGTATTGGTTGCCGTGGATTACTTCACGAAGTGGGTAGAAGCCGCATCTTACAAAGTGCTCACAGCTAAAAAAGTGGCTCGCTTCATAAAAGAACAGATCTTCTGCCGCTACGGAATCCCAAATGAGATTATTTCTGACAATGGAACCCATTTCGAAGGAGAAACTGATCGCCTGCTTAATGAATACAGGGTTAAGCGTCACAAGTCTTCGCCTTACAGACCTCAGACGAATGGTGTTGTGGAGGCTGCTAATAAGAATTTGGAAAGGATCATTAAGAAAATGGCCGAACGAGGAAGGGATTGGCCAGAGAAGCTGCATTTAGCATTATGGGGCTACCGCACTTCTATTCGAACGGCTACCGGTGCAACCCCTTATGTTTTGACCTATGGAATGGAGGTTGTTATGCCCATCGAGTTAGAAATTCCATCCCTCAGAGTGTTGCTTGAGAATGAGGTGAATGAGATTGATTGGCTTCAAAGTCGATATAATGAATTGGCTTTGCTAGATGAACGCAGATTAAAAGCCATGGAGCATAATCGGGCATACCAGAGAAGAATGGCCCGTGCTTTTGACAAGAAAGTAAAACCCAGAGACATCAAAGTTGGCGATTTGGTTCTCAAGATGAAGCCTACAAATTAGAGCAGCACATTGGGTAAATGGGCACCTGTTTGGGTGGGACCGTTTCTAGTAAAGAAGATATTCTCCGAAGGAGCAATGCAGCTAGCGGATCTGGATGGTAACCCCTTTTTGCACCCCGTCAACGGTGATAAGTTACGGAGGTATTATGTTTAATCGAGTCTTTTCCCCTCTGTAAAGATAAAAAAAAACATAATAAAAAAAAGAAGAAAAGAAGAAAAGAAAATAAAATAATGAAAATAAAGGTGCAACAAAATTGTCCCAGATGAGACTGAAAACCTCTCAAAAGGCAGTCCATGCAAAAATAAGGGACGCGCCCGGTGCTAAAAGAATATACCCAGCTAGGCCGAAAACCCTAAAAGGGCGGTCTAGGTAAAAAACAGGGTTGCACCATGTCCCCCTTCTACCTTCCCCTTTCTTAAACACCAAAGTTAATTGAGTCGAACTACGGAGACCTGAGCCCCTTAGTTCTCTTACAAAAGGGGAACGTAGGCAACCACTTGTGGATAGGTCTAAATTGCTGCAAAATTGTATATCTTGCCAAAATGTGTTTTGACTAGAGTTCTAAAGTTTATTCAAAGGTTTATTTGGAGTTAATATTCTCGTTGATGAGTTCAAGCACGGCCTACTTTTGATTCAAATAACCTGCTGCGAAAAAAAAAAATAATAATAATAATAATAAAATCTCAACATTCGTTTTGTCTGCATTAAGGTAATTAAGGAATACTCAAGTTCTTTTCAAGTAAACATCTCTCTCAAAGAGCAAGTGAAAGAAAAATAAGGAGTCCTCCATCTCTTAGAAAAGTGTCTAGATGCTCATCCCCGCTCCCGAACTCGTACTCCTGTCTTTCCTCTTCCTCGGTCCCCGGGAGGTCTTTGGCTTAGGAATGTCGAATAAGTCAGTCTGAGCTCGCCCCAGCTCTGGTATACTGCGTGTCGGTGGTTCGATTAGACCTGTATCCCTCAAAGCAGCCCTGGCAATCCTCTCCTGTCTCAATGCTTCTCTGCGAGCCATCACCTCCGGATCATCCCTCAGAGCAGCCCTCCGGATCTCTCGTTTCTCATAATCCTCCGCAGCATCGGCGGTAACATTATCTGGATTCCCTCTGGCTTCTGCATCTCGAAAGGATCGACTGGATGGATATTCTGCTCCTAAGTATTCCCTTCGGCGAGCCTCTATAGTCAACTGCACAGGACCCCGTTGCTCTTCATACCAAATCTGATACTCCGTGGTCAAGAATGTAAACCCTCTGGCCTGACGAAGAAGCGTCCGTGTGGGAAGAAAGCCCTCCAAGAAAGATCTGCTGAAGAAATGCACAGTCTGGGGCTCGGTCATGATCATCGGAACAGCATCAACCGTCAGTCTCTCTCTCAAAACCCGGATAATCTGCTGAGGGTACCGATATTGCCTGCTTACCAATGATGGGATACAGAATGAGGACACATGTAGCCCCGGCAGTCTGACTACTACCGACCCGTCCTGAACGTCTCTCATGGTCTTTAGTCCCCAGGTTGGAATCCAAAAATTCAGATCAACTGTCCTGTATCGCGTCAATCTAATCTGCCAGCTATCAACGGCCGCATTTCTTAGCACTCTACGTTGTCCAGTCATCCAAGGGGCAGCTGTCTGACCCTCCGGAAGGGGCATTATCAGGCGCAGCCGCTCAAAAAGCCATAAGGATAACAAACCGGGGCTACCCACACCCATGAAGTCTGATCCCCCCGCTAGCCTATCAATGCCATGATAAGTCTCAGCCAGTAACAGTGGTACAATGTCCATCTCCCCTTGGTCGGATTGAAATTGACGAAGATCTACGCCTCGAGTACCCCTAAATTGTCTGACAATCTCCAACAACATACCTGGACAGATTCCGATGTACTTGCAGAAATAATGAGCCGATAAGGTGAGCAGCATAAATATGTCCAAAGACGTGGAAAGATCGAACAGCTCAGGATTGAATAAGCGCAATCTGGCTACCTGAGTCAAATCTATGAGCCCACCATCCAGAATAATAGATGAAACCTGATCTGCAGTCAAGCCCAAGAAGTCTGATAGTTGCTCTGTGATTGATCGTCTGTCCCGTGGAAATGCTACGATTGTCGATTCCCTCAAGCCGGTTAATGCTCTAAAATCCTCCATGGTCGGTGCCAAATCATTATACGATAGAGTAAATACATGTCGCTCCAAATCCCAAAAGCAAGATGCAGCCCGAAGCAATTCCCAATCGATTCTCCAGTCCTTCAGAGACCAGATGCTGGGCATGCCATACCTTGAATCAATAAGCTTTCTATGATGTTTTTGGTGGAAATGAGTAATTTCAATAAAATCTTGACGAAATTGACGTTCCCGGGAAGTAATTTCTTCATTGTAATGTTCCATTGCAGCTAAAAGTTCCAATCTTGGCTAGAGAAGTCAATTAAATTTCAAACTGGGTTGTTGAGAAGACAATTTCTTCTGCAAAATGAGCTCGAAGACGGCTTAAAAGGGGATCTGTTACGAACTTCATTGAGCCGTGCGACACAACTCGCCATACTTGTCGGGGATGTCGGGCGACACTTCTGACCCTCACCCAAAGACCTGCCATAAGATTTCCAACTCGCCGTCGCCGCCATACACTTACCCATACATATTCAATACCTGGGAGAGGACCCACTTCATCAAATGTATTGCTATACACACCCTAGCCGATGCGATTTTGTCACCTCATGAGCAAGACCGTCATATCTTATCATTCAATACAATTTTTTTTCCTCTTTCCTGTCTAACCAACGTCCTGTCCCTTGAACAGATAGACTCGCGCAAATAAGCTAATTTAACTTTTACTAACAAAGAGTATCACGATCAAAGTTATTTAGAAATGTTGCGTTCCCCACAGAGTACAATTAAGCACATTCGAATCTTGGGGACTGTTCCTCAATTAAAATTTGAAACAAGAGAAGCATAAATCCAGCGATTTTTCTAGAAAATATTCATCAACCCCATTGTCAAAGTGCCCAGCCAAAGTCTGTTTGTTCCCCCGATAATTCAACAAGCAGGATTCTTACCCTACCAAGCAGAGGTCGATGATTTCAAAGTCAGCCAAGAGGCAATAAAGACTGTACCTTAACAAAACAACAATCTTCAACAACAGCCGTACGAATCCCCGGCAGTTACATCTATCCCCAGCAGCAGCAACAACAATAGAATCAGTCCCTCCGGCAGCTACAGGTAAGCACAGCACAGGTATGAAAACATGTCTTGTCCAAACTGTCAAATTATTATGTCTAAAAATCACTCCCTTCAGTTCATATGGTCTATTCGGGTTAAGACACCTCCTAACAGTCTTCATTCGGGTCAGACACCTCCTAATGGTCTATTCGGGTTAAGACGCCTCCTAACAGTCTTCTATCGGGTCAGACACCTCCTAATGGTCTATTCGGGTTAAGACGCCTCCTAACAGTCTTCTATCGGGTCAGACACCTCCTAATGGTCTATTCGGGCTAAGACGCCTCCTAACAGTCTTCTATCGGGTCAGACACCTCCTAATGGTCTATTCGGGTTAAGACGCCTCCTAACAGTCTTCTATCGGGTCAGACACCTCCTAATTGTCTATTCGGGTTAAGACGCCTCCTAACAGTCTTCTATCGGGTCAGACACCTCCTAATGGTCTATTCGGGTTAAGATGCCTCCTAACAGTCTTCTATCGGGTCAGATACCTCCTAATGGTCTATTCGGGTTAAGACGCCTCCTAACAGTCTTCTATCGGGTCAAGACGCCTCCCAACAAGTCTTCTATCGGGTCAGACACCTCCAAATGGTCTCCTCCGCATATTCTGAACTCCGATTTGGCTTGATTCCCTTCCCGGGATACGTAGGAATCCTTTCTAAAAAGGTCCAGCCATCCAATCTACCAAGTCATCGTTTAGCCATCCTCCCTATCCCCAGTCGCTCATTGGAATTGGGTCCTGTTTGTCGACAACCTCACTTCTTCCATAAGTGACGTTGCCGAGGGGCTCTTTGAGTACGCCAATCCAATTCGCGCCCCTTTAAAAGTGCTTTTTAATGTAATAAAACTGCACTAAGGGCGTTTTGGTAAATTCCCGGTCAATTCCAAGTCTTGCGGAAACTTATCTTAAAGTTCTTATGAAGGAAGTACTGGTGAGTGATTTTTCCACATAAAAGGACGTATCAGGAATTATCAACTTTGGACCTGTTGGGAATTACAAAAGAAGGTTCCAGAATCAGTTATTTATGCCAAAAACGGTTATATGGCTGGATAAGTCGTGCGGCACAATTGACCACGGAAAAGCTAAGCGAAAGGCCGTGCGACACAAGTGACCTCCTCCGTGCAGCCTATAAATTGGACCCTCCCCCTCTCATATCAAGATCCCTTTTCGAATACCCTAGAGTTACTCTGCCAAATTTGTGATAGAAAACCCTCTCTCCCCTCAAACCACACAAAAAACCTCTCCAATTCCATCTCTCCTCACCCGAATCATAAACCCATCTCCATATAACCCACATTCCTTGGAAGATCTGGAGGAGAGCAGCCAATTGGTGTTCATCTACACTTCCTAGCAGCTGAATTGAAGGCTTCCACACCTAACTTGGTGTAGAAGTAGAGGACTACAAGGGTAACAAATTTCTCCACCTTTCTCTCTCTTATTCACTTGTTTATTTTGCAATTGTTCTTCCTCCACTTGATAATCAAGTTCCATTTGCTTTAGATTATCAAGTGGCAACTGCCATATCTCTGTTTAATTGGTTTTGCTTGGTTTAATTGCATTTTGGTATTGTGATTCTCTCTCTCTTGGTTGCTTGGTGCTCAAGGGAGTGTGGATCTCCCATATCCATGCTCCCTTGGGTGATTTGTTGCTAATTCATGTTAACCTGAGTTGATTTCATGTGATTAGTAGATTTGATTTGATTTCTGTTAATTTTGGTTTTGAAATTGTGAAGTTCCTGCAGATGGTCTACTTATGCCACGCGACACAAGTGACTCATCAGGTCCTGTGTCACGCGACACAAGTGGCCTATTGCAGAGAACCATTTTCAGTTGTAAGTTTGTTCCTCCCCTTTCCCCTTTTGTTTTGTCACTTAAATCAGGGTATGGATCTTTCATATCCATATTCAGTTTGAAGTGATTAGATAAATCTACTTCCCTTTTGTTCAATAATGTAAATTCCCTGCAAAATAATCTGTAGTGTCACGCGACACAAGTGACTTCTCAGGTCCAGTGTCACGCGACACAACAGGCCTCTGCAGCAGGTTCTCTTTTAGTTGTAAGTTTTGTTAACCCTTTTTTGTAATATGGGACGTGGCCTCCCATTGTCAATGGTCTACAATTTGTTTCTTCTTCCCTTTGAGCAATAAAACAAAGTACTCTTTTGCATTCCATACATATCTTGTCTCACACTTTAGCACACACAATTGAATGAATTAAATGTTGAACAATTGAAAGACTCGTCTACGGACGAGGTGTGTTGGGTGAACTCTCGGTTCTTCCCAACACGTAACCTGACCCCCGAACCCATTTTCTCTGTCAAAAAAGGTTTTCAATGTTTCCTCTTAAAAACGGCGTGGCGACTCCTTTATTAAAAATTTATCTTTAATAAAATTTTCGGCGAGCGCACATTCATAATCCCATTACGGTGGTGGCACTTGTTGATTATGTGTGTTGGTGAGAATCTGAGACTTGTATGGCCAATGACTCATCTGTGATAGGACATCCCAAAAATAATTATTTTGTTTTAAAGTTTTATTATTAGTTAGAGTAGTTTTATTTTATTTCTTTTTAGTTTTGTTTTACTCGGGACGAGCAAAAGGTTAGTTTGTGGGTGTTTGATGGATGTGTATTTACCCATCCAAATGATGCACTTTTAGGCTTTCTTTGTGTTTGATTCCCGAGTTTTATGTATATTTGATATGGTTTGTGAGTGTTTTGAAAGTACAGGGATTGAAGTGCAATTACTGACAAAACGGAGGATCGGAGCGTACTTTGGAAGTTTTTGGATCAAATTGCAATTCTGAAAAATCTGGGACAAAACTGATATTGGAAAATTCAGGGACTAAACTGGAAATATGGAAATTTTGGACGAATTTGATTTATAAAAATTCGTGGGTTAAAGTTAAAAATAAAACCCCAAAGAGCGAAGTGCAAAAGAATTTTCTATAGTGGCCAAAGTGTATTTTGCAAAATTGAGGAACGAATCGAATATGCATTTGGTCCTAAATCATGGCAGGGAGTGGCCGGGCAATGCTTGCAAAATGGGGCCAAATGTAGGCCATGGCTGAGAGTGGCCTAGGAAAGGTGGCCGGCCAGGAGGAAATTGAAACTAGCTGCGGCCAAGGCTTGAGAAATGAGAACAAACTTTCTGGAAACAAGGGCGACCGCGCCAATCAATAAGGGCGGCCGCGCTACAACAAAGGAAACGCCGGCCAAGCTTACTGCCAACAAGGGCGGACGCTCCATCAACAAGGGCGGCCGCGCTACGTCGATGTCAGCAACAGTTGGGCGATTTAAACAGGGGCATTCATGTCTTTTCTCAAATTGTTGACCCTAGTCTTTACCCTATTTTCTCTTTATAAATACCGGCTTATTACACGTTAGTTTGGAGGGACATGAGAGTTTTTATGATTTTGGTTTTTAATAATTCTTTGAAGATGAACAATTCATCATTCCAGGTTTTTATTATTTGGTATTATGAGTAGCTAATTCTTTAGATTTGTAGATTGGTTGGATCTTTATCCGGATTTCTATGCAATAGTATTTTAATTCTTTCTATTTGATTCCTTCTAGTTCAATAATAGATTTTAATTTCTTGTTCTTAGATTTGAGATGTATGTTAATATGCAAACTCGTCTTTGAATAATTGGGTATCGAATTCGCCATTAATTTGGGATTTTGATGCATAGACCACTATTATTGAATAACTTGGTTTGTGCCGTAATAGAATCGGATCAACGTTAGGTTTTGTTATTCTTTCGTGCTTAATGTATTCTTGGAATATTGTGGTAAAATCAGTAATAGAATTCACAATATTAAAAAGAGTATTTAGGATTGTAATCCGGCCACATAACCGTGTCGATCCTAGCTAAAGTGAATGAACCCTAGAAGTTGAGTTGATGTTTTATAAGTAAAATTCTTAATAGAATGATGGTGAAGTGAAATCCAATCTACGAATCTCTGCTCATAATCTGTTTTCTCGTTTAGTTAGTTTTAGTTATTTATTTTATGTTTTTAGACTTAAATCAAATCTATAAACTGTGGTTACTAAATTCGCTGCTTTTACCTTATTTGTTCACCAACGAGTCTCTGTGGATTCGGCCCCTGCAATTGCATACTGCTACACCGGTAGTGAGTACACTTGCTCGGTTTTTATTACAAGAGGGAGTTTTCCTCCATCCAACATTTATGGCGCCTCTTGGATAACTGACACGTACCCTCCGTACCTGTCACGCGCTGTCTCTTCACTTGCCAAGGGGCCCACCAGTTAACCGGGAGGGAGAGCATTCAAGGCGCCTAGAATCTTCTGCACGTGCCTCCCACGTGTGCCTATATGCATGGGAGGCAGAACAAGACCAACGAAAAACACCAACACTGGTGCCCGCGTAAAGCGCGATCTGGTATAACCGAGCTTACCTAGTAGTTCCTCGCTCAGACCATAAATAATCATTCATTTGGAACTAGGGGCCACTGATGAGCCCGGACCAGCTAGACCGGGGCCAAGCTCGGTCTGGTCCAAAGGCCCAGTATGATGTGGCACTCCCTAGACCGCCAGAGTCAAGACTGCGGACAGATAGACCCTTGAGGTCAAGACCGCATTCCTCTCTCCTCATCCCAGTCAAAACCGAAGGGACCAATATGCAAAAGATGGAAGTTCAAGGGCTGAAATGCAGTCAATTGGAAGAAGAAGGGTTGGGTATGGAAATTGAAGCTGGCTGGATGAATGGAAGGCCTGGGAAGGAATGGCCGAGCTTGGATTAGGGGCCATGGCCGAGGGGGACGGGGGCTGGGCCGAAAAGCTAGGTAGGCTGGCCGAGAAAATGGGGCGGACGCCTGAAGGGGGATGGGGCGGCCGCATGGAGGGCAGAAGCTCAGCCTGGATTTGCTGCATTTGGGGCAGCCGCCCGGGTCCGGAGTGGGCCGGTGCACGGGGTCCAAATTCCTTCGTCTCGATTTTTTTTTTTTCAACAATTTTTTTTTCTTAGGCCTTTTTTTTTATTAGGCCTTTTTTTTTCAACAACTTTTTTTTTTTTATCAGGCCTCTAATTTTTTTAATTTTTTTTCAGCAGCTTTTTTTTTTCAACAAAGGAATTAGGCACTGTTTCGCTTCCGTCTCCGTCTCCACTGCTTTTTGCTTTTAACTGCACAACACCACAACCCAAAAACCTCAGTAGCACCAATTCTACACATAAAAAAATATAAAATATAAAAGACATAAAAACAAAGAAATTTTCGGGTTGCCTCCCGGTAAGCCGCTCTTCTTTACTGTCTTTGGCTAGACTCAACGCCGGGTAAGCCCCCGACATTGCATACTACAACATTCATCCTTCCCCCCACGTTTAAACTAGATATTGTTCTCAATGACACTAAACAATAAATACGGGACGATAAAACATGGGGAACGAGCACCAAATAAACTAAGTAATGGGACGGGAGGCCCACAAACATGGGCCTCATCAATGTAAGGGGGATGAAAGAAATCTTTTCGAGTTACCTCTAAAGTGATGATTCGGCTCTATGACATGCCTCCCGTTGGAGACCATTTAAGCTTCCCCTTTTCGTCTTCACTTCCTTTGATTTCTTCTTCTCCCTTGGTGGCCCTCCTTTCTTATTTTTCTCCGGCTTCACTTTTGGAGATTCATCACGATCATCTTCTACCCTGGCCCCTCCTTGATAATCGGCTCACTCAAATCCATGGCACAAACCACACATCCTTGGGAGATGTCTTATCACCAAACACAATAAAACTCACCACTTTCCCATCAGACCCCATAGTTAAAGAGCCCTTCGTCACATCAAGCTTAGTTTCGAGAAGTAGACATAAATGGCCTCCCCAATGAGAATGGGAGCCTTAGAATCGATCTCCTTATCAAGAACAAAGAAATCCGCCGAAAACAATAGATCACCAACCTTCACCTCAATATCTCTAACCACCCCTTAGGGTATGCATTAGACTTATACGCCAATTGTATAACCACCCTAGTGTCTTCCAACTTACCCAACTTAAGTTCTTCAAATAATCGTAAGGCATAACATTAATTGAAGCCCCCAAGTCAAGCATGGCTCTATGAAAATTACTCCCCTCAAACGAAATAGGAATATACTTCTCTTCCGGGGTTTTCTCTTCCACCTTCTTCTCCACCTCTAACTCTGGCTCAACACTCGTTTCAACCTTCTGTTCAGGCTCTATAGAAACCATTTGCCCATCAACTTTCTTCTTCCGCCTCACATACACTGCGCTAACATGCCGCCGGAGGTTGCTCAATCTTTCTTTGCCTCTCTAGCCTCTATTTTTACCACCTGCTCTCTGCAATCCGACTCATACGCACTCTCCAAATTACTAATGCTCGCATCGGTCTTCTCGCTGAAGCCGTTGGAAATTCCCATTCATGGTAGACATGCTCTGTGCTAATGACCGGACCATGTCCTCAGATTGTCCTCGGCCGTTGCGGTCAACGGGTGCTCAGACCGATTAAACCGGTTGCCACGATACCGCCGACCCCGTTGGACCCTCGCCGATTATTGAACGGCCGCTCTGAAACCTTGTTGACCTTGTGGTGGACCATACATGAGGTTCGGATGAACATTATTTGCAGCATTGTAATTAAACCGCGGTGGCCTCGACCTGGCCGATTGAACCCTATAGCATTAACATCCATCACCTCATCCGTTTGAAGAGTGGGACAAGAATCGATCGGGTGAGTCACTCATTACATATACCGTAGGGATGAGGTTGTTGACCCAAAACCAATGTCTTCAACAGACTTTTAACATCTTCCAACTCGCCTCTCAACTCCTGCTCCATTGATAACAATGGTCTCGCATCCCGTTGCAGCGACTCTGTCTAATACTAACGACCTCCTTCCATGAGTCCTTGTGCTCTTAGCCAACTCTTCTATCAACCGCGCTTTCTACACGCATGTCCTTGGTAGTTTTATTCAAAATACTACCTCCACAAGCGAAATCCACCCATATTTTATCTGCCCACGATCAAATAATCCTCAGCCAAAGTAGAAGTACTACAATAATAAAGTGCTCATCATCAAAGTCATAGGATACGGGCAACTTTTGTAAAAGCTTATAAAACCGGTCATGTGATACTCATACAAAGATTCATCGTTCGTTGCTCCATGTTAACGATATCCCGTCTTCATAACATTGATCTGATTGGGAGGAAAAAGAACTCATCCAAGAAACACCTCCCTTCAATCTTTGCCTTTTGCCAAGATGTAATGCTTTATTCGGTGGCAAGTAATAATACCACGCGTTTGCGTTATCCTTAAGAGTAAAGGAAAACGCCCTCTCCAGAAGCAATAGTTGCTCGAGAGGGAAGTGCAGACGGTTTCATTCTCTTTTTACAGATCCGCACAAAACTGCGCTATGTCTTTGCCGATTAGGATTCTCCTATCATATCCCATTAAAATGGAAGCATCCGGGTTCAAGAATCAGGCTTCAACTCAAAAGTGACCCCACGGACAAACCAGAAACTGCACTCTGCTTGTGGTTGCTCATTCCAGCCTTCTGGGAGGCAATCCTCTGTCTCCTGGAACGTCCGAATTGGGGAGGTTGGTTATTGTTGCCTCTTTTCCATTACCCCCATTATTCACAACCTCAGGATCATCACGTCACCCTCGGGCCAAGTTAGTTATTATTCATCTCGATCCCGCTGCCAAATTTCTCCTATACCACGAACACTTGTTCTCTCAAAGCAACTACGCCAAAATTTGATAAAGCTAAAGTCTTACGCTTACAAATTAAATACCAAGACTTCGACTACAAAAGCTACGGCGTTTAGGACAAGTCTGTGTGGTCGATCCCTTCTCGAATAACGATTATTTATTTGCACAATTGTCAATTGGACAAGATTGGGGAGTCACGCTTGATTATTATTAA